>QLSR01000263.1:1139247-1152429 GCA_031780015.1 Citrullus colocynthis
TTTTTTAATGGATGACTTCCAAAGACACGATCGAATAGACGTCGTCATTGAATAACGGGGCATCTCTTGGAAGAGGTTGATAGAAAGCATCTTTGATAGTGAAAATATGGAAGCAGCCATTGTTGCTAATTTTCCACTTAGGACAATCCTTTCCCCTATTGCTATGTGGTGCTGGGAATAACATTTTTTGTTGAGTTCCACTGATTTAAATCTTTGCCCAGGAGAGATCTGTGCAGATGTAAATCCCAATCATTAATCTCAGTGTTCCACAAATCTTTGACGGAGTCATCTGCACATTGTGTAAAAGCAAAAAGTCTGGGTAAGCTAACAGCCTAAGGGCTTTTTGGATTCCACTTGCCCTGCCATAATGATATTTACTCGCCATTATTAATGTTCCATTTGAAATTGGCATTAAACTAGTCTAACTCTTTAAAAATGGATCTTCAGGGAGCTTTCATACAAATGGTATTTGCCATTGATAGGAATTTCACCAATGTGTGCTTGTTTGTGCTTGGCAAGAATTATCCTTTTCCAAAGAGGCTTATTCTCAAAAAGGAATCTCCACAACCATTTGCATATGAGAGCAAAGTTAGTATCAGCCAGCTTCGATATGCCGAGTCCACCTTTATTTTATGTGTAGTAACAATAGACCATCGAATCAATTGTGGGTGATGTTCATTTGTGTTTCCTCTCCATAGGAAGTCCCTCAAATGTCTTTCTATGGCCTTGTAAGTAGCCATTGGAACTTTGAATGTGGACAATAGATAAGTGGGGAGACTGACTAATGATGATTGGATTAATGTGAGTCTCCCCCTTTCGAAATGTATGAGTACTTCCAGCTTCCAAGCTTTTCTTTTTTCAATTTTCTCTACAATGGATTCCCAAAAAATGGGGAGAGGTGGGTTTGCCACCCAAAAGAAATTGCCTAAGTATGTAAGAGGAAGAAATTGAGTACTTCCCATTTATTTGCAATCTCCAACTTTGGTCAGATTGATATGTTAAGGCCTGTTGTAGCTTCGAAAACATTTATTGCATTGTATATATTTTGAAGGTAAGTGTTGTTGTCTTCCATAAAGAGAAGGATATCATCTGCGAAGAGGAGGAGATGTGAAAGGCAACAATTCTCTGAAAAACATACTCCTTTGGTGAGGCCTTTTTTCTCAAGATCTTCAGTTAAGAGTCTGCTCAAATAGTCCATCGCAAGGACAAATTTAAATAGTCCCTAACTATTGAGGAGGAAGACAGTCAGCGTAAAGACCAGTCAAATTCGGATTCAGTGCCAGTGTACAGTTGAGATGGATTAGCCTTGCCGACCTGTGAATTACTCTTCTAAAAGATCATACGGTTATTCATCCTTGGTTGTAGTGGCCACACATAACCCTTGTATTTTCTGCCATTTTCTATAATTTGTTTATTCTATTATTCTTTCTGATTCATTTGTAACTGTATTTAAATCAACCTTCTTCCTCCTATTTTGGTGCGAAGAAAAGCTTTGAACGAATTCTCTCCCCTGAGAAAAATTCCCCAATTTATTCATGTTCTTTGTTAATCGTGACTCAACCTTATGCCTCTGTTTGGCCAAATACGACGCTTGGGACGACCATTGAAGGTTGACAAAATTGAAAATGAAAATGTTAGAATATTTTGTTTAATGCAACTAAAATCACTACAAGGATTAGGCCGACACGCCAACAACAGTCGGTCTCACCTTAAAAATGCATCGGCTAATCGTATGCCGACGTTAGGTCGCCATCGGCAGGATCCGTCGGTGTAGATCCGTTTGCAAAGCCTATGTCAGCCATAAAAAAAGAAGCATTGGCGTAGGTTGGAACTACTAAGGGCAGTCGTCAAGTCGACCAACCGATGTGGACACTAGCAACATGATGTTGGCAAAAGGTATACATGTCGATGCAACAATACATGGCCTCAACATTTCTTTAATGCTGACAATTTGAAAATGTCGTCAACGGATCCTCGCAATGCCAACAACATATATTTGGCGTCAGTAGTTCTTCTATGCGAAAGATTACAATTTATCGTCGGCATATCATTGAAATGTTTGATGCCTCTTAATCCAATGTGGGGTCGGCATAGGTCTATTTTGGATGTTTTCAAAAATAGAAAAATTATTAAAAATAATTACAAATATAGCAAGATTTTACTTTCTACCTATGATGACCCAAATAGACATTTATCTAAGTCTAAGTCTAGATGTCACACATAAAGTATGTCTATCGGAGTCTATCGCGGTCAATAGAAAGTAAAATTTATAATAATTTTCGTATTTTTTCCAAAAAAACTATTTTATAATTGTATTATTTTTTCACTTATATCCTTTGTTTGTTGCTTTGATTTGTACCTAAAAGCAAACAAATTATACCAAATACGAATGAACTTTCATTCAATATTATCATAAGAGTCTTACAAGTGTTTTATATAACATCAAAATAAAGTTGAAATAAAAAAAATTACATAACAAATATAATAATTTGGTCCCCAAAACAAACAGATTACAAAAATATTCAAATCGATTTCTAATTCGCTTGCTATGAAAAATGATCTTCATTGAAAGTTGGACTTGAAAAAAAAATAACAAAAACAAAAGTTAAATTTAGATATAATTATAATAAAAACAACTTTACATATATAAACAAGAACTTGACATATTACAAACATCTAATAACACCCCAACTTTAACACTAATAACACAACTCAACCCACATCGAAGCAACGAACATAGAAGCAATGAGTCTAAACATTCAAAGTCATTCTCACCTTAATGTTCAAAGTCATCTCAACCTACGTTTATCACTCCAAATTTAAGCAAAACATCTCAACCAAACTTTCACCTCATATTTAAGACAAATAAATAAACTATCAATGAGCATTTAAGACAAAGATTCAATATAGATCTAAACTTACAAAATAAAATATAGATCTAAACTTACAAAATAAACTATCAATGAACATCTCTCCCCATTTTAAAGTTAAGTAACACATTTATAGCCACACATTTAAGACAAAATAAAAACCTGATATAGATTTAAACTTATATAATAAACTATAAAACATCTCATCCTAACTTTCACCCTATATTTAAGAATGATAAATAACATAAATCTAAATTTATAAATAATCAAATATCTCACATCATATCTAATACAAAGAACTTATTAATTTGAAACTATTTTAGATTTAAAAACCAATAAATGTATTTCCAGACCAATCTAAGTGATATATAAAAAATAATAATCTAGTCACCATCTTATGATTAAAAGTTGTTAAATGCAGTTAAAATATAGAAGATAACTTTTAAATTAAAATTATTAAAAGTATTTTACTAGTAAATCTTAGTAATATTTCCAAAAACCAAGATTTTTAAGTCAAGCAAGTATGAAAATTTTGTGTTTAATAGATTCTTAATGTATTTAATTTTTTTAAAATCAATTGATATAGATGGTATAAAATTAAATTTAAGTCTAATGGAAGCTTAAATTTTTAATTTGATATCTGGTAAGTTTGTGAATTATAATCAATTGTTAAATACGTGGACCTATATGATATAAAATTAAAAATTTAAAAGTTTATTAGATACTTTCCATAGTTCATAAATTTATTAAACTATGCATTATAAAGATTAAAGAGATACAAATCCAAGTCAAATTTATTATAGACTATAGTGATTATAAATTGAAGTCAGTTATTATTATTATTTTTTTCTTTTTTAGTAAAAATCAAGCCCGCCAACATCCGGCATTTCAACATCCTAATAGTTAAAAGACAACTATTTCCCTACATTTCAACATTATTTAACTCTTGTTTTGTTATATTTTCCGCATAATTTAACTCTTGTTTTTAAATTGTTATATTTACCTCCAGCATTTAAGATTCTCCTTTAGAACCAAGAAGAGATATTTTGATATTCTCAAATCTCAATCATATCCTTCTTAGACATCCTATTGATCTGATATAAAATTTATGATAAATAAACAACGACAATACTATATGATATCACTTCATATAAATGCTGAAATCGAATACAACCAAAAGAATGTGACAATGTTTATATTATTGGGAGCACACCATACTATTTTGTATGGTTTTAGACTTTAAGAGCACCACATAAATTAGCTTATCATTTTAATATTTTGAAGAAAATTAAAAAATGAATAGTGAATGCATATATGTTCACGTGACAAAAAAACTGTACAAGTGAAGAACTGGTTCTTTAGATAATAATAGTAAAAAGGGTGATCTTTCAAAGTTTGAAGGGAGAGAATATACAAATAGTTAAAAAAAGTAAATTTAGCTTGCAAAATGAATCAATATGAACTAAATTAAGTAAATCAGATATTTTAAAAACATATAATCAATGTCACATTTTGTTTTTAGGTCAACAATTCTAGGGTGGAACCATCAACTTTAGAACAATGGTAATTTGGGTCCAATCCATTGAATTATATGCTCGGATGAGGAATTAAATGTAATACCCTGAGTTTAAGAGGGAGACATTAATTAATCCCAAATGAAAGGAATCCTGAGGATATGAGAGTATGGTTAAAAAATGCTTAAAAGAATTGAAAGTTACTACTCATACCAACAAGGTGCACCTTTCTTTTCGGTAGCTTAATTATAAGAACTCCACAATTAAGCCTGTTTAGCTTGTCACCAAGGGAATTTTCCTAGGGAGTGAAGATAAAGCCTGCTGAAAGGACCTGTGTTGATTTGTGGGGACAACTTTCCCTCTTATTCAATACGAGCAAAGATGACGTTGTCGAGGCATCAGGTGTCGAATCCGAATTCCGAATCATAGACCTGGGTAATTTTTAGAAAAATAATTGATATCTCTCATCCAACTAAGCTCTGGTTGAATATATGTAGGTCAGTTAAATCAAATTATTATGAATATCATTTGATTAATTAAGTTTTTGTATTATAAATAATTATAGGTAAAACTATATCATTTTGGTCCCTGCACTTTGAAGTTTGTTCAAATTCAGTACAAGCTATACTATTTTATTGTTGACATTTTTAAAAACCTTTTATTACCTATTAATTGAATCTTTGACGTAGAGATGTCAAGAGTACAAGTTTTATGTTGTTTGAATTATGTTTATTTTGACTATAAATTAATTTATTAAAAGTGGCCAAGTGTCTTGTCACAACAATATTATCAATTAAAATTATGGTTAATCAAATTAAAAATAAATTAAGTTACAAATGGACTCTATTGTCAATTAATGATCTACCATAATGATTGAGATTCATGGTCCTTAATCAGAGCCCTAAAATAAAAGAGACTTTTAAGATAAAGAGCTATACCATCAAAATCAAAGCATGAGAGTCTTTTTTTTTTTTGGTCACATGAGCATAATGATGATTTAGACACCTTTAACAATTTGCAAATCACCCCCCAAAAGTGCACAAGTGTCATCAACAGCCAGAAAGCTGAAGCAAATGAAACACCTTAAAAGCAAATAAATAAAGAATATTAAAATTCCTACAAAAAGCTACTACAGAGAGAAAAGCCTTCAATTCTAATAATTCCTTCCAATTGAAAAAGCTGAGGCTTCAAATTATAAACTAATTAAGGTATTTAAATTATACTATAATGAAAGTATAATGGTACTTATGCTTTAATGATGCCATGTCCACATACCTTTTTAGAAAAAAGAAAAATAGAAATTTGGCACACATCAATCATACTTGTCTCTCTTTCCTTTTTATCAAGATATAAGTTGTCCCTATAAGCATGCTTTGGCCATTATGGCATTTTTTTATGAGTATTTTTTGATTGACTGTTAGGAGTAGAGAGTTGTTTAGTGGTGGCCCTTGGACAGCTCTTCCTTGGAAAACCTACCATTGCATCAGCTTTAAACTTTTGATGCTTAGCTAGAGCTTATGGTTTACATTTAAAGGATATCTAAAGAGAAGGGCCATTGTTGGAAAATATATATTATCTTTGTATATGGTTTTATCCCACAAGTCCCTTTGCATATATGCTTCTTTAGTGGTTGGCATGTGTCTCATTTCTCTATCTCTCTACTAATCCAATCCACTTATCTCAAACATTTTTAGGATAATCGCATTGAATAGCACTTTTAAAAATAATAATTAAGTATATGACAATAATTTAAAGAATCACAAATATAGCAAAATCTACTAATGGGTAAACTCCTACCAACAATATGGTCTGTCACATATAGACCCTTATTATAGAATCCAAAAGCTGAATCTAAATTTTATTATATTTACAAATTCTTTTACATCGTGTTATATCTGCCTAATAATTTGGGTCTGATTACTATATTTGCAACTGCCCCATATTTTTATATATAAATAATAAATATGGTGGTAGTTGCAATTATACATTCAAATTTTCAACTATAAAAATTGAACCACAAACTTAGTTAATGACGGAATTTATAACAATTGTATAAGTTTGAGGGTTCAATTTTTATCATTTGATTGTTCAATTTCTACCACTATTGTACTTTGATCTTAAGGTCCAATTTTAACATTTGTAGAAGTTTAAAGCATTAGTTTTTACGATTTAAAGTTTGAAGATGTAATTCCAACTACCACTATACTTCAAAGGTAGATTTTGCAATTTGTTTAGAAATTAATAAATCTTATATTATAATAAAAATAAAATAAAAGGAGGCCCTCCCGTTGTTAGGAACATTATAATAATATTATAATATGTCCAAACACACCCTTTCCAACTGTCAAATCTCTCCCTCATCTATCTAACTCCCTTTTTCAATGTCTTGTAACTTTTTGGTAATTATCAATATCACAAAGCAGCTGTTGAAATGTGACTTTTCATTACCCTTTAATGTAGATTTTATTTTTTCCTATTTTTACGTGGTACGATATTTATTGTTTTACTGTATCATGTTTATAAATATTTGAAGCTCCCCCTTAGAAGTAAACTTGCTATAATAAGCTATTATATCAAACATTCAATTGTCATATCTCTTTTTTTTTTTATTTTTTTATTTTTTGGAAATGGAAGGCAAATGGAATAATAATTTGACAAGTCCTTCGGCTGCTCATCCTGAAACAATGGACGTGCTTTCACGAGCTTGGTGCAATTTTGCAGTTCAAACTTTAAACCCTGAGCTTCAACCACCTCAGAAATCTTTGCTTCTCATAGATAATCCCATCAATTGCAAGAAGGATCTTGACACCGTTTCCCTCACTTCCGATCCTTTTCCGGTGAGTATATTAAAACTAACATTTTTTTTCTTGTTTATTTGAATGAATTAATTATGGGATTTATTGATCATATGTAGACTATTCAGAAAATGGAGAAAAGTGTAAAGATGGAAGCTGAAGATCATTTCAAGTCTATGCCATCGTGGAAATCAAATGATATGAAGGTAAGCAAATTAAGTGATGCTCTTTTTTCCTTTTTTTTTTTTTTTTTTTATTTTCTTTTATTGGGTATACACTATGATTTATATATAATAATCACTTTTTCTTTTTTCTTTTTTTTTTTTTCAGTCTTTTATATGGATGCAACAAGCAATGCATCCGGAGTTGAATTACAGCAGTTATTTCCGAAAGAAATGGGTAAGTTTTTATGTAAAATGGAACCACACTCTCACCTCTAATTATAGTTTTGGTAACTCACTACTTTTCTTTCTCCAACCATATATTGTCTAAAAATCTTTTATACCTTCAATGATAAAAACATTAGTTTATTAACTTTTACCCTCTATTTTGATTCAAAAAAACTAGTTCAAGAAATGATTTGATTTAAAATCTGATCGATAATTTAATTTTTTTTTTTTTTTTTACTTTTTGTTTCGAATAAGAAAATTTTTAAATGAATGTATTTAAAATTTTGTGTTTGGATAGTAATTTGAAAAAGAAAAAGAAGTTAAAAATTTTACTAATGCACCCTTCTAATTATGATTACGAAGTTAAATAAGTAATACCTATAAACTCTATGAACTCCGACCATTTTAGTCCATTTTTCCAATGTAAAAATTGGATTCGAAATTTTCTATGATTTACCATCTCTCAAAATCATGAAGTTTAAAACATACTACATTAAAACCTTTTTATATGGATTAAAATTTGTGAATTTTGACAAATTTATTCAACAATAAGTTTTTTCGTTTTGCACAAAATTTTAATTTACTGAAATTATTAATTTCATAAATATTTTCGCACTACTTTGTATTCAAATTTAGTCAACAAGTTAGTGAACATTAGACTAATAGTAAATATTGAGCTAGTTCAGTTGGATAAAATTAAAATTGCATAAAATAAATTTAAATAACTTTGATAAGTTCAGGTCAACCTTTCGATATTTTTTTTATATGGACAAAAAGTAGCCTGTTATTAGAAAGGACCAAAAAAAACTTGACCTCCACAATCTTTCGTTAGTGTCAGTACTAAAGGAAAAATATTTAGGTGCATTTCAAGTTGTATTTGTTTTTGTGTGGTTCATTCAAGTGTCTAATCTAGATTTTTAAGTGGTATTTTTAAATTTTTTTTTTTTTTTTTTGAGAGTGATGCATTAAAATAGATATAGACTACACCTAAATATTTGCATTCTAAATTTCCAGAATTATGTTAGGTCTATATTTGGCTGCTGATGTTGAACTTTTTTTTTTTTTTCCTCAGTTTCAATGGAAAATGGTGCCATTGAAGAACTTGTCCATAAAGAAATGGCTAAAGGAGATAAGAAAGAGCCGAAAAGATGAAAATAGGCTTGAGAGGGCTGAAATCCATGCAGCTTTATCCGTGGCTGGTGTAGCAGCTGCACTTGCGGCCATTGCAGCCGAAACCTCAAGATCAAAAGATGACAACTCAGGTTGCGCTAAGGACGCTGCCGTGGCTTCAGCAGCGGCTTTAGTGGCGGCACAGTGCGCCCAAGTGGCCCAAGCAATGGGCGCCAAAAGAGAACAGCTTAGTAGTGTTATTGGGTCAGCCATGAGCAGTACCACTGCCAGTGATATCCTCACCCTCACAGCTGCTGCTGCCACATGTAAATATAAACATATTCTCACTTTTCACTATTGGGCTTTTGGATCTAATCACATTGAGCCCAACAGCCCAATTCAAATTGACGTGCCATTCTTTTCGATAATTGCAATGATAGCACTTTTAATTGTACATTTTCCTTCAGCGTTGAAAGGAGCATCTACACTTAAAGCAAGATCTGAATACAAAAACAAATCAAGTGGAGGAGTTGCTTCTGTGCTACCTATAGAAGACAATCACGAGATTGAGATGGATTTCAATTTTGAAAAAACAAAATCTATTCTTGCTAAAGGTGTTCTTCTCAAAGTTGAGTCACCAACTGGTAAGATATAATCAAATGAATGAAATCTTTATTTGCTTTTACTAAACAATTATAATACCACATGTTTCTTCTCCCAGGAAAGTATAAGAAGAGATCTATCTCTATCATCCAAAACAATGACACGAAAGTAATTCTAAAGATTAGGAAGCTTAACATGCTGAACACCAAACAAGAAAGTAAGTTTATGTTTTACTACAAATACATTTTGTTATGTTGTTATACTTTCTCTCCATTATTGAACTTTAATTATGATAAGGTTTTGATTATACTAGAGATTTAACTAATTAAAATCAATATATGCAGGTGTCGTATTAGATATGTATATTGAGTTATATAGGGATGAAGATGATGATAAAGACGTCAATGACGACGACGAGGAAATTCATACATGTTATCTTATTGTTTTAACGACAAATAGGGGCACATTCAAGTTAGATATGGCAAATGATTATAAAAAATACAAGATATGGGCAACGGCTATCAATCAAATGCTTATGCTTTCTGCTCATTCTTTTACAAGAATATGAACTTTGTATGTTTGATTTTATGGTGTGCACTCATGCATTTTGCTATGTTTCCAAAATTCAATATTATTTGTAATTTAATTATATATATTGTGTAAATTAGTACATATTTTCAGTTTAAATTAAATGAGAGAACTTTCTTTTAGTGTACAAAAATTATCTCCTCTTACCTAATTTGAACTAGATTCCCAAGATCTCTTATTTGATTTAAAGTTTAGATCATTATAGTTTGAACGAGAATGTAGAGGATTCTGACAAAAATAAGGAATCAAACTTTGATAAGAAATTCAGAGGACCATATTTTTTTTAACTTAAGCTTGAAAATCACATCAAACGTGCCACAAATAAGTATCCATTTACAATTTATTGATATTACTTTTTTTAGTTATCATTTATTACAACATGCATTTTATGTATGTATGTATTGTGTTTGTATACGTGCATACTATATAAGCTTGTTGGGATTTTTTTCTTTTTTTTTTCTTTCCAAGTAAGAACGTTTGCTTTATTGTTTTCATGAGTTTTGTTAGGGTTACCTTTTGACCAACCAAGCCCAACAAACCCTACGGGTCAAGATTTTCTTAAATAAGAAATATAATATCTCGATTGTTAGGACCATCCAATCATGTGACTTGAACTCCCACCATCAAAGAACCAATCATCTTTAGTGGACAAACTTAGAGAGGTTAGAACAACATTACAACAATTAAGGGAGTCTTTAATTTTCCATTCTTATTTCAATCTCGGAGTGATTCCTGCACCATTCCTTTTCCAGGTTGGAGCAACAGTAGCATAAAGGTCTATTATGGCCCCCTTTCGACAAAAATGACAGATCCATGTTGACCTTGGCTTTTTAGTCACAACTTGCTTGTCAGTAGAGGCATACTTACCAGCACTGGTTTTACTAAAATTATTTTTTTCTTAACTGAAAACTATCTTTTGCTTACCTTTACTCCCCGAATGCCTTGGAGAGTAAGCATTAGCTCCTAAGAATCCTAGGCCAAACAGACTATATTAAGCTTTTTCTTTGGACAAAATGTCTTCAACAGCATCTGTTTCAGAGCTTAACATTCTTACTGACTTATACATGGACTTATTTTTCGCTTTAATTTGTCTTAGTTCACTCTTGAGTTCTGAAATGGTTGTCATGAGCCTGAGGCTGTCGGCTAAAAGAGACTCAATTCTCTCTTTTTTTTTAGTGTCTTAAACTTGAATGTCTCTATGTCATCCATGCCATCATAGTCTACGAGGAGTTGTCCTTTAATTTGTATGGGTGAGAGTGACCCGAGTTGTCGACTCAATAATTAGCCTACCATTTTGGGGACGAGAGCGAGTGGAGAGCTAGGAACATAACTACATAAGATGGAATTCACTCTCCTTACTCACTCATATGCTTTCTAGGAAAATTCCCAAGAGTTCACCAAACATAAAATTGCTCCAAGCCAAACATAGATTCGAAATCTAGATTCAACACCTGATGGCCTCGACATTTCCTGCGTCCTGACAACGTCATTCTTGCTTGTCTTGAATGCTTCTAAAAATGAAGGCTATCCCCACAAACCAACACGGGTTATTTCGACATATTTTGTCCTCACTCACATGCTTTCTAGGAAAATTCCCAGGAGGTCACTCAATATACGATTGCTCTAAGTTATGCATACTTGGCTTTGGAGTTTTTATGATTGAGCCACCGAAAAGGAAGGTGTACCTTGTTGGTATAGGTAGTAACTTTCAGATTTTTTAAGCATTTATCAACCATACTTTTATATCCTTAGGATCTCTCTGATTCGGATGTCATATAGGTTCATTCATGTCCCCCTCCTAAACTGGGGTCATTACAATTTGTATATGATACAATTAGTATAATATATATAGGTACATTATAATATAAAGTTTATTTTGAATAAGATTCAAAATTAAACTAGGTAATAAAAAGGAGATTGTGAATATATTTGAATATGATTCAAATATTAAATTAATATAAATGAGATTCACATTAAAACTATATGTTAAAAATTTAATATGCATGAGATTCATATTAAAACTATACGTTTTGGGAGAGATGTGCATTTGAATATGATTTAAGTGTATATTTAATCGAGAAGAATGATTTTAAATAACAAAACTGTTGAAAATATTTACAAATAATAACAAAATATCGCAAGCTATCTACAGTAGACCGCAATAGATCGCGATAGACTACTATATGTGTCTATCATAATACAAATAGTAGTCTATCGGGGTCTATTGCAAATAGACAGTAAAATTTTGTTATATTTGTAAATATTTTTTGTTCATTTTCCTATAATTGAAAACAATTCTATAATTAAATATGAGATATTTAATTTAAAAATTAATTGATTAATTTGATTAATTAATTTTATTACATTTTAATTTAAATTAAATAAGAGGGAGAGGGTGAGGTGGGAGTTATTTTCCACACAGAAGGTATTTACTCTTTCTAAAAGAGAAGTTTTCTTTTTTATTTGTAGAGGGGTTCTGCACATGCTCTCCCTGACATCTCTCTTAAATTTTTTCAGAGAGAAAAATTGTTTGCGGAAAATCTTCTTCGCAACACAAATTTCTTATATGTTTTAAAAGGAGGTTCTATAAATCAATCAGTGTCTTACTAAAGAATAGCAGAGAAGACTCTTTTGGTGGCGTCACTGTTTATTGGGAGATTTGTTTGATGAAAACGAGTAGAGCACCGTTGAGGAAGAAGAATATTGTGGTATTTTTGAAGAAAATGTTCTTCAAAGGTAAATTTCGTATTCCTTGTAAAAATTATTTCATGCTTAACTTACTGCATGATGATGTATGTTTCTTCTTTTCAGTGTTGTAATTTTTAAACAAAATTGAAGCAAAGCAATCACTCGCTTCTGGTGTTGGATCAGAGACAGGGCATGAATACCCTTTTCGTCCCCGACGAGGGACTCGTCTTGTGTCCTCGATTTGACCCCATCTCCGATCAAATTAGGAATTCTCCGCTCCGATTGGGGCTCGACACTGTGGCATTTTTTGCCAGCATTAAAATAGAGAGAAAAATGGAGAAAGATGACAAGGTGGGGGTCAACATCGAAAATGTCATGCGACTTTATGGCTTTGGCACATGCAAGTGCAACAAACATGTAAGGAGCTGTTTGGAAAACTAGAATGTAATCAGGATTATTAGAAATATAATTTGATTATGATAAAGTTTGTTATTTGGAATATGTGTATTGTGTTTGGAGTGATAGGTTGGATTTGTTGTGTTTCTAATTAGTAGATTGTAGGATAGAGTTTGAGTTGGGTTTAACTATATATATATATATATATTTTTTTTTTTTTTTTTTTTTT
>QLSR01000263.1:1152794-1178879 GCA_031780015.1 Citrullus colocynthis
TTTTTTTTTTTTTTTTTTTTTTGCGACTTTATATAAATGTTTTCTTCGTCATATTAATTTGATCAACTTATAAAACATAAAACCTTCCAATGAAAAATCATAAAGATAAAACTTTAAAATTGTTTAATTAATCCCTAAAAATTGCATCAATTACGCTGAAATTTGGTTTATTTTTCTTATGAATTTTGCCTAAATTGAAAAACATATAGAAACAACTATGAAAGTGAAAATTGAATTAGATTTTTAGCTAATTTACAATTTTAGCAAACTTTTTGAGATTCTATCTTATTACTTAAAACTTTAAAATTATTTAATTAATCCCTAAAAATTTGTAAATTATACACATAATAAAAACCCTAATTTTTATTTTTGTCTCTTTTAAAAATTAATAATTATAGTTTAGTCCCTCATATTTTAAATTGGCTATTTTAGTAGTTTTCAAGAGGGAGTATTTTAAGAAATAGAAAATCTGTTAAATATAATTACAAATATAGCAAGACCTAGATTAAGGTTAGCAACGGAGGTGGGGCAGGCCAAGTGGGGGTTCCCCGTCCCCGCCCTCGTGAGGAAATTTACCCCATCCCTGCCCCCTCCCTGTCATTTGTAGGCAAGGACAGGAGAGGGGATTCCCCGTCGGAAAAACACAGGTCCTCGTGGGCATCCATTCCTCGAGATAAAGCGAGAGCGAGATATATATATATATATATATATATATATATATATATATATATATATATATATATATATATATACACACACACGGGTTTTGAACCATAATTTAGGTGAACAGACACAGTTTGATTTGAACTAGATTTGTGACTATTTCGATTTGAACAAGACTTTAAACAACTTTGATTTGAATAGAAGCCTAGAGAACTCTAATAACAACAAGAATCTAAACTTCGATAAGAAGAAATCTTGGTGATCATCTCTATTTGAACTTAAATTTGGAAATCGCATAAAAACTTATTATTTGTTGATGTTTAGCCTCGAAATGTGCAATGTATTAATTTACAATTTATTGATATTAATATTTTTGTGTTTATCATTTATTACAACATACGTCATATGTGCGTGCGTATATATGTGTTTGTGAATGTATGCGTACACTATGATTTTTAGGAATGTTTTTAAATATAGAAAATAAACCAAAATATTTACAAATATAGCAAAATTTTAGTGTCTATCTGCGATAAACTGCGATAGACTACTATCCGTGTCTATATGTGTCAGGATAGACACAGATGGTAGTCTATCGCGTTTTATCATAGATAGATGGTGATATTTTACTATTATTTGTAAATATTATTTAAAATAATTTCCCTAATTTTTACCTTGATCTATCTATTGAACCATGAAATTTAATTTATGGTTTTTTATTTTATTTTGTAGATTCGAATGAGAATTTGTAGTTTGTTAACGGTTTAAAT
The DNA here is from genome assembly GCA_031780015.1 of Citrullus colocynthis. Classification (NCBI taxonomy): domain Eukaryota; kingdom Viridiplantae; phylum Streptophyta; class Magnoliopsida; order Cucurbitales; family Cucurbitaceae; genus Citrullus; species Citrullus colocynthis. The sequence continues at coordinate 1,154,225 of QLSR01000263.1, forward strand.
TCTTTAAGTGAGTGAATGTTGTTTCATCTTTTCACTTTCTTCCCTAAATTTCAATATTTAACTTTCATAATTTATTTCGTTTGAACTTTCAAATCTGAAATAAGTTTCTTTGAATCGAATTCCTCCTCATGACTCTATTCTAAACAAAACCTTTAGGATATCTCAATTTGAACAAAAATCTCGAGATGATCTTAATTTGACCGAGAATTTTAAGGATGATCTTAATTTGAACAAGAAAAATATTGAGGATGATCTCAATTTGAACAAAAATTCTGAGGATGATTTTAATTTTAACCAAAATTTAGAAGATGATCCCGAGCTAATCACATTAATGACAATTATAACCTACAACTATATGACATTGACATTGTTATAGGTGATTTTGAATTTAAGGATATAATCGACATTTAGCGCAAATAGAAATAATAAAATCAAGAAGAAGTGTGATATGAGACGAAAGTGGCAATTAAAGACCAAAATAGGCCTGGGTGTTGAGCCCAAGCTAGCATATTTGGTCTCAGCCAAACCTTGCCAAATGCCCAATGTGACATGCTTTACACATGTCCGGCCCAAAAGATCATTTTAGACCCAAAATATAGCCTAAGAAAGAAGTTTGACTTCGACCAAGGCCAAGGTAGATCCTACCTAGACATGAAATTGGGTCCGTCCATTGACCCGTTAGGTTATCTAATTATCCTAAGGAGACTTTGAAACCTTAGGGAACAACCTAGGTCAACCTTATATATAAATACATTATTATAACTTCATAGGAGGTAACTTGAGTTTTAACCTCAAACTCCTTAGTTCCACACTCTTTTACTTTCTGACTTAGGCATTGGAGTGTGTGTCAAACATTACATCGGTGTTCAGATTTTATCTTTTACAGGCCACGTTTTTGTTTCCTTAAAAAAAAATTCATTAATATTACGTGAAGGTTAGAAACATTTTCACTGTCTAAATGTTTGACATCACCAAGCATGCGCAAGTGCAACAAACTTGTAATAGTTTACAATTTATTTACATTCTTTGTTTTTTTTTTTTTTCTTTTAATAATTTATTAGCACTTGCATTATTGGAATAATTGATCTTGTCTTACTGATTAATATACAAACAAATAATTCCATATACAAACTCGTACTTGTTGGAATTCTGAGTGTCTTTTGTAAGTAGAAAAAACTTCCATATTTCTATCTTGAGCTTCATTTTAGAACTCTCTACATTTTGTGGATTGAAATTGTTGAATGAGAAATTTTGGACCAATCATAAATTGTCACGTCATTTCTCAAATTAATGATAAAATTACAAATTATCACATTTTGGACAAATTGAAATTCAATGTGCATTCTAAATTGAAATTGAAGACATAAGTTAACAAATCTTGTTGACGCCACGTGTTTTCGTCTTGACTCTTGAATTAAATAAAAATAATTTGGTCCAATTTGATATTATTATTTGGCTAAAATCTAATTGAGTCCTAAAATAGGCTTAATTTGGCTCAAATGCTCATTAAGACCCAAACCCAATTTGTTGGGTCCAAGGGTCAGGTCCATGGACCAACCAAGCCCAAGCCCACAAAGCCCACCTAAGAATTCTATAAATAGAATAGTTCTCTTCATTTGTGGGGTTTGATAGCACCGAAAATGTGCTATCTAGCTTCGCTTAATTCAAGGTTGTCCTTAGATTCTATATGTTTATTTTGTTGTTTTACAGATATCGAGTATTTTTGAGGTAGAATCGGGGGTTAAAGTTGAAATGGAGCCAAATTGGGCCAAACAAAGCTAAATTGCATTAATCGAGAGAGAGAAAGGCAAAATGACAAATTTGCCCTTGAAAATATGGCACAGGCACATATTTACGACAACGCCGCGACACTGTACTTGTTGGGTTCACAGCTTGTTGCGCATAAAGTATATTAGATGTTATAATTTCCGTACAAAGATGTGTCGAGAATTACTCAAGTATGATCATTAATAAGCAAGTTTTACTATAAAAGCCCAACTATAAGCTTCTATAGGTTTCCTGGTGAGTCCAAGGTCGAACGCAGGAATTTGTAATAACTAGGCAATGAGAATAGATACAAAACTATGCGATGACTATAACATGTATTATGTGCAGGAGCTGTATATACCTAAAACTATACATAAAGAATGAAAAAAATTTCCTACAATTAACAATGAGGTGGACGCAGCAAAGGTTAGTCAAATGTCATTTAGTGTCAAATAGCATGCGTTGAGAATGACGGTGGAACCATGCAATAACAATAGAGTTAACGCAGGAGCTAGTTGTTACTTAAGCATATCTAAGTATATTTACATACCAAATTTTGGGTTTGTGAATTCATCTCTCAATGTTTCGACGCCACATTAATCTTATCTCTAAGACGCATGGTAAGTTTGCGTTGGTAAAAGATGAACTACATCTCTGAACTTCATCTAGTCTAGATAAATGCTAAAGATTAACCATCTACTCTCTCAAGCTAGACAGTCATGCTTGTTAAATTTGTTTGTCAAACAAAGCTATGCAAGCTAATAATATGCATTAATCAAGATGTAACATACTTAGTATTATTTAAGAAAAACCAGCTTCTAACATCTAATTCATTTAACATTCAAACAACATGGTGTAAAGTATTTAATATGGAAATAAATGGAAGATAATCGTCAATCAAACTTATATTAAGAAAATAAACCATTCTCTCGAATGTCATTAACAAAACATAAGTAAGAAGGAGGGAAATGGAGATAGAACAATAATGGAAGACATCAACCCGCCAATGGCAATGTCTTGCTTCATGGAGTCTTGAGATGGTTGCTATCTGATACATAAATTTCATAGGGTGAACGTTCGCACTCACTGGGAGACGACTCTGAAAATTCTCAGAATCCTTCTCATAGAAGAGCTTGAAATGGAGGCCGGTTATGGTCAGGAATAATTTGTATAGAGTTTTCGCCTCTTGAACTCGTTTCTCTCCTTCTCTGAATGGAGAGGCTTTGAGCTATTTATAGGCGTCGAAAAGTTGAACTCATGAGGACCTGACACCTTTGCATTAATTTCCATGCCCTGCCGCGCAGACCTTTCATTGGTTCTGCCATGATCTGATAACGTGTAATCCTTTTGCATATTGACATGACAGCTTTTGCCCAGGCGTTTGTATCTACTTTTTCTTTTCAACGCATGGATTTCCACATTTGTTCTCGCAGCAGCTTCCTCTCTATGCTTGGGTTATTTGTGCTTCTTTTCTTCTGAATCCTGCATTAAGAACAGAAAAGCTCATATATTTTTCAGGTATTTTCTATTGTAAATGGTGCCAACGCATAGCAATACATATTACATAATTCACTGCCAAAGTCATGCGTTTAGCCTTAAAGTTACTCTAATTAATTCAAATAGTGACTATAGTGACTTGTATTTCTACAAGTTATCAGTACTCTAGCATCGCGACGCCATCACGATTTTATAAAAGAATGCTTAGCCGCCTAGGGCTAATCATCACCTCACCAGTCAAATTCCAAACAAAATTCTCTATTTTTTCTTCTATTTCTTCATACTTTGATGTATCTTTATGGTTTTTTGAGGTTAGTTTTGGAGACTGTCGGCTAAGGTATGGTTTCCAGCATAGGGTTTGTTTAGTTTTTGCAATTTTGCATACTTGTCAGGTTTAAATCATTGTATATAGATTTCTCATATTGTCTTTCGATTCTTTTCCTGATTATGAACGATAATTGATTGTATTTCAACATATGATGTATGATCAATAGCTAAGATTTAATTTGCAATGCATGACAATTAATTGCATGTTAATTCCGTGTAGCAGTTGGTTAAATTAACTTGTAAGTTGTGATTTGAATCGACGAACATTAATTAATTAACATTGGGGAAGATCATATTGAATAACTAATTAGGCATTAGACATTCATCTTAGTAAATTCTGTAACCTTGCGGTTAACCAACAAGTTAGGATGCATCCATCTAATTAAATTGGATAACTCGATACTTAGGACTCTTACCTAGCATTCTAGGTGGGTTGGCTAAGGATAGATAATACAAGAATTAGAAGCATTTTAGTTCAGCAGGTGGCTGTATCTGAAAATACCTCATTTTCTTTAGAGTATTTGATTACATGTTGTTTGTTAATTTTGTTCCTGTGATTGTAATCAAATGATGAAGATGAAGATGAAGATGAGTGAGTGACCTCCTCAAGCCTCTTACGTGAAAATTACAAACACATATATGAATTTCAAGACAACCCATTTTTCTTGATTTTTTTTCAAGGAGAAGAGTAATTGAGAATGAGAATTAGAAGCATTTTAGTTCAGCGGTGGCTATATCTGAAAATACCTTATTTTCTTTAGAGTATTTTATTTGATTACATGTTGTTTGTTAATTTGTTTTCTTTGATTTGGCAAGTTCTAACAAATCAGTGAACTCTCTAGGTACCGATATAAAGAAGAAGAATACAAGTTCCGTTGATAATATGGAAGTAGATAAGAATCTTGAGGTAATGAGTGACACTTTTGTTGGTTGTAATTGTGGACACAGAATATGTGCAATTGAGAGGTATTTACTATTAATTTTTTTGGTTTTATCTAATTTATTTTCTAGCATCTAATTTAACATGTGTGTATACATATTTATATATATTCTCCCCATGTTTTGCATGTGAAAGATGGAAGGAGTGAAGTGTTCTGAATTTTGTTTTCGTGATTGTAATAATAAGATGAAGATGAGTGAGTGACCTCCTCAAGCCTCTTTTCTTACATGGAAATTACAAATACATATATAGATTTCAAGAAAACTCCTTTTCATTGATCTTTTTTTGTGGAAGTGAGTGAGTGAGAATGAGAATCAAAAGCATTTTAGTTCAACATGTGACTATATCTAAAAGTACCTCATTTTCTTTAGATTATTTGATTACATGGTTGTTGACTTTGTTTTCTTTAATTTGGGAAGTTCTAACAAATCAGTGAACTCTCTAACTGGTACTGATACAAACAAGAAGAATACGAGTTTCATTGATCATATAGGAGTAGACAAGAATCTTGAGGTGATGAGTGACACCTTTGTTAGCTGTAATTGTGGGCATGGAATATGTGCAATTGACAGGTATTTACTGTTTATTTTTTGTTTTTATTTAATTTATTTTCTAGCATCTAATTTAACATATATATATATATATATATTCTCCCCAGGTTTTGCATGTGAAAGATGTAAGGTATGAAGTGTTCTAAATATTGTTTCTGTGATTATAATAAGAAGATGAAGATGAATGAGTGGTCTCCTTAACCCTCTTTTCCTACATAGAAATTACAAATACATATATAGATTCTTTTTTCTTAATTTTTTTTTCGAGGAACAGAGTGAGTGAGTGAGAATGAGAATTAGAAGCATTTTAGTTCAGCAGGTAGCTATATTTGAAAATACCCCCTTTTCTTATTTGATTACATGTTGTTTGCTAATTTTTTTTATTTTTTTATTTTACATGTTCTAATAAATCAGTGAACTCTCTAGCTAGTGTCAATACGAAGAAGAAGAATACGAGTTCCATTGATGATATGAAAGAAGACAAGAATCTTGAGGTGATAAGTAAAGTAGACAAGAATCTTGAGGTGATGAGTGACACTTTTGTTGGCTATAATTATGGGCACGAAAGATGTGTCATTGACTGGTATTTACTGTTTTTTTTTTTTTTTAATCTAATTTATTTGCTAGCATCTAATTTAACATGTATATATTTTCTCCATAGGTTTTGCATGTGCAAGATGGAAGGAGTGAAGTGTTGTGAATCTCGTTCCTGTGATTGTAATAAGAAGATGAAGATGAGGAAGTGACCCCTCAAGGCTCTTTTTTTACATGGAAGTTACAAATACATATATAGATTCCAAGACAACCATTTTTTCTTGATCTTTTTTTTAGCGAGTGAGAATGAGAATAGAAACATTTTAGTTCAGCTGGTGGCTATATCTGAAAATACTTCATTTTCTTTAGAGTATTTGATTACATGTTGTTCGTTAGTTTTGTTTTTTTTTATTTTGCAGGTTCTAACAAATCAATGAACTCTCTGACTGGTGCCCACACGAAGAAGAAGAATACAAGTTCCATTGAGACAAAAGATGAGTGAGTGACCTCCTCGAGCCTCTTTTCTTACATAGAAATTACAAATACATATATAGATTCCAAGACAACGTGTTTTTCTCTTTTTCAAGGAAGAGAATATCAGTACAAAAATATTACTACTTTTTAAATATCGGTCCAAACTTTTATGGGAAAAAAAAAAAAAAACAAAACCCTACAGCCTAATCCAACATCAATCCAACTAGAACAAGGGTAAATTTCAAGAACAGTACTCGTCGACCAGTCCACGAGTTCACTACCCAAAATTGTCAATAGTTTCCACACCACATTTTTGTCAATAAATATTTCCGTAAGATTATTCTTTTTAAAAAAATTCCTACAACAATAAACCTCAAATAACAATCAAAACTAATGGTCAAGCTAAATCCTCCAAATTTTTTTGAAATAAACTATTTGGTAAAAATGAATTCTAGATCTACAAATCCATTCATCCATGCAAAACAAAACATAAAATCTATGGATATTCCTGCATATTTATCATATAATTGAAACAAAATGTGTATACATACCTACGACAACGAATGGAAGACGGCAAGGGTGGCGGATGGCGGAGCCGGTGACTGGTGGGAGACTCAACGAAAGAAATGGAAGAGAGAAAGAGATGGCAGTGTGCTCTCGGGCAGGGAGGGGAAGAAATAGGGAGCTGAATCGTGGAAGGGGTCCACGAGTAAGGTAATCGTGGACCCGACCACAATTTCAGTACAGTCAGTCAGCAACGCAAATGTGGCAGTCGTCAGCGATGTAGATTCGATTAGCGAACAAAGGTGGCAGTCATCAACATGCACATGGCAGGAAAATCGTGGACCCGGTCCACAATCTTGCCCTTAATCTTGGACCGGGTCCATGATTTTGCATACTGCGGACCAAGTCCACGATTTTACACCCTATTTTTGCCATTATTTTTCCTCCCACACTTCTTTTGTCAAATATATTAAAAATATATTATTTAAAAAAAATCTAATTTCTATTTTATCCTTCATCACAATCTAATAGTAAAGACGGTTAAACCCATCACGTTCTTTTTTGTACGCATGTGATGTAGACCAAAGATGTAAAAATTCACAATCTAGTAGTGGAGGTATGTTTAAATGAATAGTGACATCATTTACCACGTTACAACTTATAAGTTTGAACAATCACATTTTTTTGCCTTTAAACTTTCTTGCTGTATGTTATGGACTAGTATATACAAGTCGCAGGCTTGCAGTATTATTGATCAAAATCCAGTCTACTAATCTTGGAAGAAATCGATAATCTCATATTTTCAACTAGAAATTCATATGCGAAAAGGTATGAAACAAAATACCTAAAATCAACATTGAAATGAATCTTGCATGTTAAACATCAATAATCAACGAAGATTGATATTTCAGCTGTAGCATTTATACTACATACTCTTTTACAGCCAACCGTTTTTCAAGCAATAGTTGGTTTGGTTCACAAGTTTATGAGATTAAAGAACTTACATAATATGTATTAAACGTGATTAAATGTTGAAAATTAATATTAACAAAATGTTTCAATAAAAGTGCAACGGTATCATTGAACATCAAACCATATTTCATAATGCTTCTAATACCATCTCATCTCATATCATTCAGAAAGAAGAAAAGTTATACTCCAAGTTGCTGAACGTTTTAATGGGCCTGGTAGCCACTAAATGATTCTTATGTACATTGCTTCTACATAACACAATGGCCGACCCATATTTACAGTAAATGAAAGTCATAATCAAACTACTAACAATGAGTAAGGATTCAATGATCAAGAAAGATTGAAAGAAACATAAACAAGATCCCAAAAAATATCAGCATCCAATCTCGGATTACATATTGATTAGCAAAAGAAAATGACCTGTGATAAGTTGACTGTTGAAGGAGCCCCGGGCTTCAACATCTGGCCAAGTGATTCTTCGAGTTCCGGTTGGCACAGCGTGGAACTAAAGAGTGGCATATATTCGGTGTTTTCTGACAGAGATTGATTGATGGAAGCCTCTGACAGCAAAAGGAAACTGCCATAGGCGTATCATGGACACGACACAACTTGCGCGATCGAAGCTGGGTGGTTAACGGGGTAGGTTTTGATGGTGTCTCGTTAGAAGATTGGCATATTGGAAGTGACAAACTTGTTATTGCAATCTGCTTAACTGCTTTTCCAGGAAGCTTAACGAATGACACTATGCCATTGCGACAGAGTGGACAAGAAACTGAACCTGGATGGCCACGAAAAATGGTTGTCCCGCAGTTTGTAGAACAGAGGTATAAGGCACATCTTGTACAGAATTCATGATCACAACCTGCAGGGGATTGGACTTATCACACTTCATAATCCCACATACCAATGGACGTAATAGCTGGGCTGAGTACACAATTTAGTTTACTATTTTCAGTTATGTCTCTCTTGTTATTTCAAAAGTTTGGTTTCAAGTTTCGTCCATATCAGCCCGTTTCAATCAAATCTTTAACATCACTGCACTTTAAAATTCATTGAGAATATATTTCATTAACTAAGATAGAAATAGCCCATGTTTTAAACATTGAAGTTCAAACTTTTGCTCATGCCCAGAAAACTTGTTGAAACTTTAATGGAACAATTTAGCAACGGAATTGATGCTTTACATAAATGAATTGGGTTATGCAAATTCAGGAAATAAGAATATTATAATTCTCTAGTCAAGTATATGATATTGTGAAGTTAACAATGTACCTTCAGCAGCTACCGTACACTTCCTCTCTAAACAGACAACGCATGGATCCTGGCATCCGGGGGTAGACTTACTATTCCATCCATATTCTCTGCAAATGGATCCAAAAGGGATACAGAAATCAATTTCATTTATCATGACAACGTTCCAAATTAACTGGACACAACATCTGCAAACTATATGTAGAGAGAAGAATTTTCTAGCTTGTTCTTTAATTTTGTAAAAAATTTACATTTTAGGACGGGGTCTAACAACTTGTCTTCAATATCTTGTTCTATGTCAACCCAATATGAACTTAATCTTGAGAGCGAGAGTGGAGCATGTGGATCAAATTCCATGATATAGTAACCAGAAGGCGACAATATTGTCCCCAAAGTTGGCGGCTCCAGAATGAATAAATGAAGGGCAAGTCGATTCCCATTTATATAAATTTCTTTGGAAGGATAAGCAATAGAAGGAAATAACGAATTCCACTTACCTAGCAATTTGAACAATACTCATAAGGGGCAGAGATAGGTAACGAGAGGGAATAAGTTTTGGCCGGTCTACAGGCTCTGTGGTGAGAATGTCCTCAAGCCAACTTCTATTCCATGAGCGAGCGACCATCAAAGGTGTCCAACTGTGTGGGAAAAAGACAAATCAAGTGAAGAAGATGCAAGTTAATAAAAGAATTGATAAAGGGATTGCTACACGATAACCATGCTAAATCAAGTGAATGCTACATTTGCACACAAAAGCAAGGAATAATACTTTCATGACAAAATGGTCGATGTAATCAAGGGATAGTTATACCGGTGCTTAGTTAAATAAACATTGAAGACTTTTGTTTATAAACATACAGTATTCTCAGAATGTATTGATGTGAAATAAATGACCCATTAACATCCTTGGAATAAGGGAACCCTTTGAATAAACCGTTCAACCCTCAGATTTCTTATGTAATTGAGGCATTCATGTAATGTGTTCAAATAACTAAAAAGGGTAGTCCAAAATTTCTCCACAACCATTACTGCTTTCAATTTGAACCCCAATTCTTCCATCTCAGGCCAGCCAGACAGTCGCATAAGCCAGCATATACCTATTAACAAGGCTGTTGACTCTGTTTCACTTTAAAATTTTAATGGGAGTCCTTCAGAATTTCTGATAGAACCCAAATACTTGGAGGTCGCATTATAATAATCCTCCAAAATTTCTTAAACTCTTCCTTTCTCGAGATAATTCAATCCTAACCAGCTAAACTAATACCTACGTACACACTCATCCCAAAATCATTTCTTTGGCTAATAACTAATATCCCCTTCCTAGCATAACAATATCCCTAACTTCTATCCTAATAGCATTCTTATCAATTTCTCCATAGCCACTACTGCTTTCAGTTTAGGAAATAGCTTCCCAATGAGTGCCCAAGTAATTAGAAAAACGTAAGCTCATTTCTTAAAAGTAATTTCTTATGTTCAGAAGGCGACTTGCTAGGCCCAGATCCAAACATAAAAAAGATTCAAGTTCACATACAAAGAATAAGCCAAGTGGACAGTACGTACCCATTTTCATTTTCAGCGGTCAGACTGGCACCCCTGGCAATCAAAAGCTACACGAAATAGAAAACAATAATTAATAGCCTCTCAAAGAAGAAAATATAATACATTCATTTAATCCCATTTCCAATATTCCTTTAAATGAAACGCATACTTGACAACATTTTGCATTACCACCGCATGCAGCATAATGAAGAGCTGTGCTCCCAGCACCTAACAAAGTTCCAACAGACAAGCTATTTATATCATCGCCAGAGATAATAAGAAATCAACTGTTCAATAATAAGGTAGCATATTTTATAGAGGCAAAAGAAATAACATTTCATTTAACTGCCACTTCATTTCAACATCGCATGACCATGCATGCTAGCTCTAGCCTTTATATGAAAATAGAAGCAAATCCAAAACATAATGCCAAGATTTTAGATTCATATTTTTTTACTGTCAACAGAAGTTAAAAAACAAGTTAAACGGTGTATTAGGAAGGAAAATAGAGGCTAACTTGAAAAAGAAGGCCTCAAGTTGATTTACTGAAAGAGAAGACAAAAAAATCAAAGGGAGAAACCTATTAGATCAATTACGGTTCCATCGGCTAGAGTCACCTCAGAAACTGATGCCCCCAATTCCAGAAGTAACTGTACGCTTTCAACTTGCCCATTAAGGGCTGCCATGTGTAAAGCGGTAATGCCTCCATCTGCCGTACGGTTAATAATCTGAGACAGTGCCCTAGACCACAAAATTATGATGTTAATCAACCATCATAAGCTTTTCAACCTGGAAAATTTTCATGAGGAGTTCAATATGTACCTATGATCAAACTCTGAGATTGATTCTTCATTGTCCATTAATTGACTCATTATTTCCCTAAAATTAGGTATGCTTGGAATATAATCAGCAAGAAGAAGCCTGATGCACCGGGAATGACCATTTGTAGCAGCAAGATGAAGTGCAGTCCCACCATTCAAATAATCTGCTTTATGGACCTAAAATGTGCAACAGTTATATGAATGACTAATAAGTTGCTCACGCAATGAATGTGACAGCTAACATGAATGATAAACTACTCACGTTGGCTCCAAAAAGCACTAAAATCAAAACAACCTCCCAGTGACCATGTTGACAAGCTTGCATCAAAGCAGTCTGTGTATAGAAGTGTAAGGCAAACAATGATGAACTCAAGATAACATAATGAATTTAATCTTGAAATGCAGGAGATACAACTTAACGTCCAATAGCACAGACAATCACAATATGGAGAAAATGAAATGGTTAAAAGAGAAGAATATACACATATGGATGTAGATCCCTGAAATGAAAAGGCAAATGATTTGAAGAAAGTGGCAATACCTGACCCCTATAGTTTCTTAAATTAATGTCAACTCCAGACTGAAGCAAAAGACAGACTATCTGCAAACATGTAAGAACAAGCACAATGACAACAGGCTATAAGATTTTCTCTAATCTTAAACGGAGCGAGAATGGCTTTAAAAACATGATCAGTGTGCACTTAAAGAGTGAAATACCTCGTGATGGCCATGAGCTGCAGAGTAGTGGAGTGGGGAATTGCGCACACCAAAAGTAGAGTAGCGTGCCAACCGCGGATTATATTCCAACAAAGCCTGTGCTTCTTGAAAATCTCCATCTCTTGCAGCTGAAACTAAACGTTCCCCAGTTGCAGAACATCCAAAGGAGTTTACCACAACACTTAAAAGTTTCATGGCATTCAAATTTTTTAACTCAAAACTGATAAATCAATTCTAAGAAACTAACAGCTTCAAAGAAACTCCAGAGATGATGATCTCTTTCGAATGTATTGAAAAAAGACTACACAAAGTATGGATGGAAAAGAGACCTATCCATGCACTAATTTTCTTCCTTTTTTTTTTTTTTGCTTTTCGTTTTAACCAAACAAATAACAACTAAGAATGCAATCTCCAGACATCCATAACAGTTGGTTGCAACTGCTAGAATTCCACTGACCCAAGATTCACCAACCTAAGATAATAAATCGTGATAGGCTAGTAAGAAGAAAAGGGAATATCTAGCTTTAAAGTTCAAACCAGCATAACCTGTTTTGGGGCTAATGAATAAGAAATTAACCAAATTTCGTGAACTTCGAGATGTTGGAAGCAAAAAGTAGTTGATGAAATAGAAGTTTGTCACCTCATGTCAAAGCCACCCCATTTCTAAATACCCAATAACAGGGCCTACTTCTTAATTTCCATCAATAACAAAAGAATCTCCAAAGACCGAGCCTAAATCTCCTCCAATGAATAATGTCAATGCGAGAAGCAAATTTGAAATATGGCTACAAGAGGCGTTTGTGACAAAGTAACAGCGAAAGCAGTTTCACCTGGAAAACTCTGCAACTTCTTAGAGAAGATAGCCTAAGAAGGAAGCAAAGTTATGATGATTAGAGAAGAATGTTGCGACATTAAATCATAACTGCCATAAAAGTAAGAATGGAATGGAATGAGAACAAGAAATCACAAGTGGGAAATTGTTTAAATGGAGAAGATGACCTTTTCCTACAGCCTCGCGTCAAACCGTGTCTCAATGATTAGATATTATGTTGGGTCAACTCGGTAGTTGAGTTGTTGTTTTCCTCTCCAGGCGTAGTTGTCCCCTTCCCCCCCCCCCCCCCCCCCCCCCCCCCCCCCCCCCNCCGAGTTCCCGGGTTGACTCGTTTAATTCTTCCAAGTACTTCCGAATCATCGCTTCCCTCCATGCCCTTTCCTTCGTACATCCAAGAATTGTTGTTGAATGGTAAATTCAACATTCGCACTCTAATTTGGGCGCCAATTTTTCTCTTTACACTGGGAAATGACGAGAGCACAAGGAAATGCCAATGCTGTCCAATATGTTTGATGAGGAAAGGTTCTTGAACTGAGTTGGCGGCTAGTCCACTCTAAGGCATGTGTTAAAATAACGTAGAGTTACATTATTTGACTCTTAAAAAACCATTTACAATTATGGTAAAATAACCAACTCATTAGAGGTCTATATTGGTTGGATTGTAAAGTTTTTTTTTTTTTTTTTTTTTTTTTTACCAATCTAAAACTTTGAGTTGTTCAGCAAAGCTTTAACATTGAAGATTCGAACATCTTCTCCAACCTCACTCAATTCGACCTTTAAAATTCATGTTGAGTTAGATTGGGTTGTCAAGTTATTATTATTATCTATTAATTTGACTAATACCTAAAATCTCATAAAATTCAAATATTAAATATATCAACTATCCATAATGTCTATTACAAACTTTAAATAAAGACAAACATCATAACAATTTATTCAACCAAAGACCTATCCTAACCCAATTAAAATAGAAAATTTTCAGCCCAACCTAACCTAACCCAAAAACAAAACTAACCAAACCCTTAAGATTTGGGTTGGATAGTCTAAGTTTTTTGGGTTGTCAGGTCATTTGAACACCTTTACCCCCAATGTTTCCCATAACTCTAGCTACCAACTCCAACAACCAATTCCAATGAGACTACCTCTAAAATGCCCAATTTTGTCAAAGACCGCCTTAGGCAACTAGTTTTGACGATCATCTTAGACGACTAACTTTGATGTCCAGCTCTGTTGATCACTCTAGCAGCCACCTCTAACGAAGACCCCCCCTCTGATCTCAAATTTTGGCAATGAACACCTCCAATGACAAGCTCTGATGACTCCCTTTAGTAGCCAACTCTGACGATCACCTCTAATGACCACCTAGGCGACCAACTCAAACAATCACTTTAGCGTCCAACTTTAGTAATGACCATCTCCAACGTCCCAATTTCAGTGACGACCATCTCTGATAACCACGTTAGGTGGCCAACTCCGACAACCACCTATGTGACCAACTTCGGTGATCACTTTGGCAGCCAATTCCAAAGAAAACCACCTCCAACCCCCAATTTTGATGACAACCAACTCTAACGACACCCTTTAGCAGCCAACTTTGACAATCACCTTTGACGACCAGTTTATAGTGTCTAATAGTCTTCTTTTAATACTTTCCATATAACAAATCAAATAAACATGCTTATAGAAATACTTTGGAGACCAACTTGTGTAACATTTTGAAACATATGGACCAAATGGAAATTAAACTCAAAACCTATGAACTAAAAAGGTGTATAACTCAAACTAAAATAGTCTGCACCTGAAACACAAACTATTATAATCTATCGACTGTAAAAACCAACTCAGCACTCAAATAGCCCCTAATTCACACAAATATTTTTTTTTTCCTTTAAACTAGAAAATAAAATATAACAAAATACAAATAGTTTAGTTTGTTTTATCTTTAAGAAATTCCAGTGTATACCTTTGTACAAGAAGAAGAAAGAAAGAAAAAATATATCCCAACAAATGTGAAGCTTGGACCATCTTTGCTCTAAAAAATAAAAAATATATAAGCATTTATGTATTGGTCTAGATATATAACGAATCTTGATGAAGAGATCAAAGATTCTTAATTGCATCATTTTGTTGTTGAATTAGAAAAAATAAATATATAATCTAAAAATGTATAATATAAATGGTTTGACTTTAAGTTTTGATTGCATCAACTATCTTTAGGTATATAGTGATCATAACTTTTTATTAGTTTGACAATGTAAGAGGTGAAAGTTTCGATCTACTCTAACCTTTTGGTCAATAATACATGGTTGACACTTTGACAAAATAATTTTAACCCTAAACTTTTAATATCATCCTGTTTAATCGTAGATTTAAATGAAAGGTGAGATTAATATTCTAAACAATATCTACTATTTTTATTTGTGACTAACTATTTGGAAAATGGACCAAAATGAGTATTTTTAATTTTTTATTTTGAAAATGGACCCTTTTAAAAAAAAAAAAAAGAAAAAAAAAAGGTTTTGCGGTCCTTTTGTAGGTTAAAAATCACAAGTCTTCTATTAGATCCAATCTTTAAACTCCTCAACGTTTTCACCTACCTTTTTTAACTGTTATCTACATCTATCAAAATTGAATAAGTTCTAAAACAAAAATTTTATTCATGTTTTGGGTTGATATAACTCTTTGATAAGATTTAAAAAGAAACTCTATGTATTACAAAGGAAATTTGATAAGAATTTTTTTTAAAAATAAGAATGTTTTATTTGATTGATTTCATAAAAAGACTATAAAAGTAAGAAATATTTAAACAAAAAGAAAAAAGAAAGATTTCGGAAATGATGGTTTCCAGTTTTCTTTTAAATTTTTAGTTTTTATTTTATTCCTACAATATTTATTTACAATATTTATGTAATAAATTTTTAGTTTTTTTATTAAACCAAACAAAGATAGAAATAATTTCTTGTTTTTATATATAAAAAATTTGGTTAACTTATTTACAAATATGACAAAATGGTAAAAAGTAATACATTAGTATCCATCCATGATAAATAGACACAAATAGATAGATAGTGATAGATGATATAGATGATAGTAGTCTATCGCTATTTATCTGAAAAAGTTTTTCTCTTTTATTATATTTGAAACTATTTTTAGTAATTTTGTTACTTTAAAATAAAATGTTGTAACTTCTTTTTCTTTTTAATTTTTACTCATACTAAAAAAAATATTATCAAAAAATTGTTTCAACCGAAAATGTTGACAGAATTTTGTTATTATGAAACATTGGAGAAGGAAAGGTATATCGATACTCTTACCCATGCTGACATCATCTTAAGACTCCAATTTTCATATACAAGTTTTTCTAAAATGGGCCCATTTATTTAGAAATAAAATTTCTAAAAACCGACAATGCCAATTTTTGTAAATTTCCGCAATATGTTAACTAGCAGAGAATTTATATATTGTCATTCTTTTATTTCGAATCTACAAAAGGTTTATATATATATATATATATATATATATATATATATGAGATGAAAATTCAAACAATGATCATATATTTAAACTAGTTAAACTATGTTCGTATTGATAATTATTTTACAATATTATTTTATTTTATTTTATTTTTTTCGCATATCCTAACTTATGACATCATAATAGGTTGGTATACTCATTTTGGGTAAAGTTGAAAGCCATTTTTCAAAATGAAGTTGTGTATGTGAGTATGACTATACATTCATTTTTATTATTTTTTTTATTATTATTTTGGACTATGCTTCGAGAGTTGTTAAGAATGTGGTGTTTTCCATCAACTGGTGCAATATTCACTCATTGATATTATTATAATTTTTAAAATTTCAGGCATAATGTTTAAGTCAAGTTACTTTTTACAAAGCCTATTAAACAATAATGAAAGATATAGTAAAATGTCATGAAAATAGTTAATGAAACCCTCTATTTAGTGAAGATATATGAGAAAGACATCTGTCGAGATTAGCTATTAGGGGCTCTCCAAATTTGTAGAATATTGGAACGGAACCATTATGAGCTGTTATTAATGAAGTTAAATTAAAGTTTAATATGAAACTTGGAATTTATCTTATTGTGCATAAATTTTTATAATATATTCAACAAATTCTAGTTTATAGTTATTTAGTTTCTTAACTTTATAGAATATTCAATAAATTTTTAAATTTTTCACCTTGTATTTAATAAGCCTAAAATTTTAATCATAATCTCTATACTTTATATAACATCTAACGGGTTTCTAAACTTTTAATTTCATGTTTAATAGGTGTTTAAAATTTTAATTATGTGTCTAATGAGTCCTTGATCTATTTGTTATTTTCTAAAATTCATAGACTTACCAAACACTACATTGAAAGTTTTGACTCTCATTAGATATAAAATTTAATTTTATATTATGTTAGGGATCTATTTGATATAAATAAATAAATAATTATGATCGATAGATTCTTAAAATTTAAAAGTTTTTTAAACACAAAATTAGAAGTTAATTGACACACTTTTTAATCCACTAATAAATTATACGAGAGGTAAAAGAAAAATAGAAGTGGCGGTAGTGGAATTTTTCCCAGCTATCCTAAAGTTTATAATCTCCAAAGTGCCAAACTTTTATCTTTTGACACATCGAAATGATGGCCGTTAAAATTTTTTAAAACTTAACCACAAACATCCATTCATTGGCATTCGGATACCTCGGACAATTTTTTATTTTTTTTATTTTATTTTTTATTTTTTTGTTTTTTTGCAATGCATTGTTTTGGAACAGATTTAAAAGTACATGTTAAACCTCTAAAGTTTGGATGTTTTTCTTTACTAGCCAATTTCTTTTAGATGGTGAATTAAAAATATTATATTTTTAAAGCATTGTTGAAATTACCTCCAACAATTTGTGGTTAGAAAACATACATTGTATTCTTTGTAAATAAATATAATAATAATTATGAGAATTTGAGAATATGGTAAATTTATCATTATTTTGACAATAAAAACCACTTAATACTCAGTTTTGTGTAATGCATAAAAAAAAAATTAAATAAACATAGAAAATATTTTCAAATATAGTAAAATGTCACAATCTATCAGTAATAGACAATGATAAACATGTATATCAATGTTTATCAATATTTTTCAGTGTCTATCAATAATAAACATTGATAGAAATCTATTAATGTCTATCAGTGATAGATGTTAGTAGTCTACTAATGTCTATCGGTGTCTTTCATTGATAGGCAATGTGATATTTTATTATATTTATAAATAATTTTGTTCATTTTGTTAAATTTAAAAACAACTCAAAAATATATCTAATCTAGATATTTGAAGGTGAGACTACACACTTTGAAAATCATTATATTAAATTTTCCTATGATATCGTATATAGTAAAGAGACATAAAAATATATATTGTGATAAAAGGGGATTGACTTTTACAATAGGCCTATAGTTTAACAAAGCCTCTCCCGAGTCTCAAGTCCCAAATTATATTTCAAAAGGAAAATAAATAAATAAGGAGGGAAAATAAATCCTACCGAGTGGATCCTCAAATCACATCAACGGCCCCTTGCCGGTTCCCTTATGGCAAGTGGTTAGATAATTAATTGGGGCAATGTTCAAGTTTAGGCTCGTAAACTTGTTTGTGTTTATTTAATTACCCTCTAAATTAAAAAGAAAAAATGTGCCATAAATTCTTAACTTTTTTTTAATTTTGTGTGTATATATTGAAAAATTTTAAAATTAATTGACCTTATAGACATAAAATTACAATTTGTAAAATAAAATTTTAAAATTTTAATTTGTATGTTTACGAATTTTTAAAATATTAAATAAGTCAAAAACGTTTTTAAAATATAAATTTGAAAGAATTGTTTTTAAATATAAAAAAATAGTCCAACTTAGCGTGAATTTCTTTTAAATAGTTTTTTTTTTATTATTTATAATAATTTTTCGAATTAAACCCGTAACTCATAAATCTACTCCACATAAACAAAAATTTTAAACATTTTTTTACAAAGAGTAAACTACTATTTTAAATAAATTAAAAAGAAAAAAATAGTGGAGGAACTAGGGAGACGTGCCCTTATTTGGGGATCTACGCGACATGGGGGTTTGAATTTTACCAATTGCCTTCTCCCAATGCCACCTAATTACTATAAACATTCACGAAGGACTACAATATTGTAGCTTTGTTATGAATAAAATAGTTGGGTTTGATTTGTTTTGTTTACTTATTCTTCCCTTATGTTTTAAGTTAAAAGGTTTCAAATTGTACTTAGATGCAATTATATCATATCATGTTTAATTTGTATAGTTCAATTAGTTAAAGTATTATAATATTTTATTTTTCATTTTATCGTTGAACACAAAAGCATGCTAAACAGAAGGTACCAAACTTCTACAACGACAAACAAGCAATAAATGATGAGAAAAGACAAGAAATGAGAACAAAGACAAAGAGGAGGAAGCTCAATCACTCAAAAATTTGTTAAATCAATATTTTATCATATTAACAAAGCCGCCACATCAACTTTTTATTGGTTAACCATAGTCAAATGAGTTTAAAAACTTTTTGTTATAGTGTTATTTTTGCACCATCGTAGATTAATAGTGATTTTTTTTTTATCACAAACTAAACAGATATCAAATTCAACCTAATATTAGGGAGAGTATATTTCGTTAGTACAGTTTGTTGGTTGTCCATATTTTCTTTTATTCATCTTGCTGACCTTTGTGTCTCTGACTTTTTGCACGTTGTTCATTTCTATGGCTACACATTATTATTTCCTTTTTGGTTATAGAGTTTTTGGGTTTGCTTGCTGTTTTTGGTGGTCGCGTTGATTCTTTTGCTTTGCGGCTCTCTTGCCTTTTGTGACTGATATATTTTGCATGTCTTGTTCTTTTTAAGTTTATTCTTGGTTTTCTAAAGAAGACATGTGTGCATTCTTGTAAGATTGTTGTTGTAATCTATTATCATTTAAGAGTGAATAAGTGTGTATGGTTGATCGTAATACTTTAATAAGCAAATTCAATTGAAAGGTCGTTCAACTGTATGATGAAAAGAAATGATGAAGCTTCAAGCAATGAAGTATCTAATTTAGGAGCCTAAACTAACAGGTTCTGTAAAAAAGAAGCATCAAGTTTAGGGGAGCCTAAACTGCTCATTGGAAGTCGATTATTTGTAAATCAAGATAGTGTAACTATCAGATAAGTAAGTCCTTTGTAATTGTCTAACTCTACTAGTGAAACTCTTTTCATTTAGACACTCTGCCTCTTAGACATAGGTGTGCAGGTTACACCGAACTAGGTTACCATCTTTGTGTATTCTTTTTCTCTCTTACTTATCTTGTTACTAGCATGTTTTGTTATTACTTATATGTGACATCGTGTCATATATGACTTACAAAAGTAGTTATAAATTCATCCATTTTTTATATTTAGATGGGGACTTAAATATTTTGTTTTAAAAAATAATGTTTTAAGTTGTATCACAGAAAGCAGGTAAAAGGAAAAATTTTCCCCAATTTAACAATGGTGGGGGTGTGGGTAATGTGAGGATTGGTAACTGACATCTAACAAAGTATCACAAGTAGTTAGGATTGGAAAATATTGGTATACGAAACAATTTTGTATTTGCATCGATGATATGATATTATATGATACATAGCAAGTTATTCTCTATTTACTATAGAAAATTTTTAATTAAAAAAGAGAGAATATATTTAAATATTAACATAATATATATTAAGGTAATTGGTTTAAATGATAAAATTTCTTGAAATATTTACAAATATAGCAAAATGTCACTTTTTCTCCGTGATAGATATCAATAGATGATGATAGACATCTATCAATGTCTATCACTAATAGACAGTGATAGATGACCTCTCTGTGATGGACATGATATTTTGTTATATTGGTAAATATTTTGGCTCATTTTGCTATATTTGAAAACATCCCTATAAAATATATATATATAATGGAGAGAAATGAATGAAATAATTTTTAAAGTGAGGATTGTACTTCTAGGACTTCTAATTCTCCTTCTTCATTGTGTGAACTTTTATTTTCTAGGAAAAATTGCAAAAATCACTTCTGAAATATGGTGTTAGTTGCAATTAAACCTTGAAACTTTCAATTTTAAAAATTAAACCTTCAATATTATATAAATGTTAAAGTTGAGACAAATTGTACTTTCAAACTTATATAATTGAATAAATTTTAACATTTGTATAAGCTTAAGAGTTCAATCTTTATTATTTGTGGGTCCAATTTCAATAATTATTATAAGCTTGAGGGTCTAATTTTAACATTGTAGAAGTTTAGGGGTCCAATTTTTACAATTGAAAGTTTGCGGGTCAAGTTGCAATTACTACTATACTTTAGGAGTGATTTTTGCAATTTGCCCTATTTTCTATGTTCCTAATTTTAGGCCATTCGGTTTTGGTTCTGTTTAATTAAAGGATTTTTTTTTTTCTAAAAAAAAAAACTTTTAAGTTTGGGTTGTTTTCAAATATAGCAAAATGAGTTAAGGTATTTACAAATATTACAAAGTATCACGGTCTATCACCTATATTTATAAATATTTTAGTAGTTTTATCATTTAAAATAATTTTTTAATTTTTTTAAGTGGGGTTTTATTTATTTATTTATTTATTTTATTATTATTATTTGTTTAGTGGAGTTTCATTACAAAATTTGAGAATGAAAATTATATTTTGAATTTAGGTCAGATCTCCTATCATGCACATACTCCAAATTCGATCCGAAGTTGAGTTATTCTAAAAAGTTGTTCCAATTGCAAGTATATGACTGCCTAAGCCATTCGCTCAAGAAACTTGATACAATTTTGTAGCTAATTACTTTGAATTTGAGTGGCTCATCAAAACTATTATGTATATTTCTTCAACCATATGACCTTTCTGTTGTACTTTGCTGCCATTAGAAATGAAAGAAAACGAAAATGAAAAGTTTTATTTGGCGAGAGCTAATACATTTAAACTCAAAGTGTTTTCTTAACTAAAATGAGTAAAAAGCAAAGCTATAAGTTTTTTTTATAGCACTTAGAGACCTATCACTTATTTGTATCATTTCGACGTTAAATTTTTTGTTTTTTAATATTTTACCAAAAATCTTATAAACTTTACTCCTGCAACATATTTGAAGAATCTAAAGCTATCCTACACAATTGTATGCACTAATAATCGTAATTTTCAACTTAGAGAATTATAACCTACTCTACCATTAAATAAATAATGGAAGAGTACTTGAAATGTCATCTTCCAAGATTTTTCTTCCTCACAACATATCTAAAAATCTAATTGAAATGTATGGCTCAACTTTTATCTACTTGACTCACTTTAAGTTTTTTTTTTTTTGGTTGTTCTTAACTTCCACCATGAACATTTGCACATCTTGTATAACTGTCAATTCAATGCTCGTACGTAAAATTTTTGTACCATTAACATTACATTCTTTGTTATTGTAAAGCTGCTATAACGATTTTGACATACAATGTTGATGAAGTTAACATTTTTCTTAATAAATAGAGAGATTGCTAGCAAAATCCAACCTAGAGCTTTGACATGTATGCTTTATTAGGATTCGTTTCATGTTTCCAAATTGTCTTTATTCCCAATATTTTTTATTTTGCTCGAGGTCTTTCTTCTTCTTCTAATTGTTAGTTGTCAATGTAATTGAGAACACCCACATGGTTTGAGGTTTTCATACATTCTTTTATTTGCAAGGTGTGAAACTACTCACTTTAAAGTCAATCAATTTAAGATACTTTTTGTTTGATACATTGCTTATAAGCTTTTGTCAAAGCTATATAACTGTCGAAATTCATGTACATTTGTAATAACATTCTTGGTTAAATTTAGTCATATACATGAGGAGTTTTCAAATCTATTTTCTCTCAATTTTCATCACTCATGTTGGACTTATTATAACTTTTATAGGTCTCTATTGGACTATCATGACCACTTAATTTGGAGAAGCACCAACTACTATATCTTTGTTCAAGACTCTATATAACCAAAATTGTATCAATACATTCTTGACTTTCCACGTGTTATAATTAAATTTGACTCATAAAATTTGATATATCTACCTTAATCATATTGAATATGCAAATGATGAATACTCCACAATATTCTTAATATTGTACTTTGTTTTAAGACATTTTTTTTCAGACGTAGAAGTTCAAAGACTGACAACCACAACACATACTTAGAAATTAAAAAAAAAAAAAAAAAAAAAAAATAAATAAAAAAAATATAAAAAAAAAAAAAAAAAAAAAAAATAAATAAAAAAAATATAAAAAAAAAAAAAAAAAAAAAAAATAAATAAAAAAAATATAAAAAAAAAAAAAAAAAAAAAAAATAAATAAAAAAAATATAAAAAAAAAAAAAAAAAAAAAAAATAAATAAAAAAAATATAAAAAAAAAAAAAAAAAAAAAAAATAAATAAAAAAAATATAAAAAAAAAAAAAAAAAAAAAAAATAAATAAAAAAAATATAAAAAAAAAAAAAAAAAAAAAAAATAAATAAAAAAAATATAAAAAAAAAAAAAAAAAAAAAAAATAAATAAAAAAAATATAAAAAAAAAAAAAAAAAAAAAAAATAAATAAAAAAAATATAAAAAAAAAAAAAAAAAAAAAAAATAAATAAAAAAAATATAAAAAAAAAAAAAAAAAAAAAAAAACCTACAAATCTAAAGCGCATGTACCACTTGTTGGGGGAAGAAAACCTCTCATTTCTTTTCTGAAAATATACCAAAAATAATTAAGCTAGAATTTAAAAAAATAAAATAAAAACGCAAAAATTTACATGGATAAAATTAAAACTTTGAGAAAAACGAGTTCACTAAATATTTTAAATTTACATAATTTTCTTCTGTAGGTTCTCAAATCTTTGTATCACTCACATTTTTCTCACTCTCATACAAGAGAATACATAAAAGAATTTAAACAACGTTAATACAAAAGACTTAAAATATTTTGAATTAGAATTTTAAAACAAAGTCATCCGTTCCTTTTATAGCACTTGCAATCCATCCATCGTTTTGATTTTAGAATTTTTGTTTTCCTAATATTTTGCCAAATGACCTCCGTTCTACACCTAATGTGCAAGGTAAAACGGCTAACTATGACTAATTAATAAAGTTTCAACGTTAACTTTACATTAGAAGTCAAGGTAGTATGGGCTACTTTTGTCTCACGTTGGTTAGAATGGGATGACCAACGTGGTACTTAAATGGCTTGGTTCTCCCAACTTAATCGCTAGCTTTTGGGGTGTGGTTCTATGCTTAAGTACCTAATACTTTATCACAACTACACAAATTTAACAACCTCCCAATTAAATACTAACATTAACCATTTAACCAGGTTGGCAATAGGACCCGGAAGAAACGAAATATGAAGGGAAGAAAAAATGATAATGTTGGGTCCAAAGGTTGCTCATTTGTCTTTGAATTTTACCAAATCCCTTTGAAAGTGTTTCATTTGAGATCACAAAGTCAAATTAGAAGGTGAGTTTGAAGTACCTACTTCTTTCTACTTGCCCCTATCATCAAAAAGTACCAATACTTAATTTGAAGTCACTACATTACATGAGCACATGATTTAATTTTGTTTTGATCCTAAGTAGATATTACCTCACTACCACACACAAAGTCAAATGAAAGCAGCAGACAAAAATGTGGAGAGGCCCTTCTATGCAGGGTGTCTGTCCCTCTACAAAAAGTCAAGTGCCAAAATCCAAAACAAAAGTTCAATAAAATACCCTTCTTGGGAAGAAACCATTACTTTAGTTTAAATTTAATTAGAAACCCAGTAACAGTATCCTATGCTTTCTTCTTCTTCTTCTTCTTCTTCTTCTTCTTCTTCTTTTTTTTTTTTTTTTTTTTTT
>QLSR01000263.1:1179399-1191932 GCA_031780015.1 Citrullus colocynthis
TATTTTTTTTTTTTTTTTTTTTTTCTCAACCCTTTTAATTAGATGTAGAGAAATGTTTTTGTTGTTTAAATACGAGTTATTGATTAGGTTTAAAGTAAATTTTCAAAGAGGACCACTGGAATAAATTTATAGAATAATGTTTCCATTTGCTGCAATTGAATTACAAATCGATAAAAGAAGTAAAGTCTGTTAAAAGAAAAAGAAAGAAAATCGAAATCTGAATATTTTACTTGTAATTGAAATCATTGCAATAATTGCGATTTTGTTTTGTATCCCACAAACAGGCTGCAAACTGACAGTCAAACCTTTTAGCCACTGATCTGAGATCTAATCTTTTCTCATTAACTTATTTTTAGCAATTTTATTAGCCCTTCTCACCTCTCCATCTGTCCAATTTATTTCATTTTCTTCCCTCTCAAAACCCAACTCCAACTCCGCACTTAGACTTGCATAAGGCTTTAGGCTATGGAAACTTCAAAGGAGTTTGAGTTGAGTTGAATCAAATCGAGTTGGGTTTTTCTCCATTAACATGGATTCACTGCTTGTGCAAGTAAATGGAAGATTCTTCCCTTCACCACCACAGTTTCAGCCTTATTTGCTTACTGCACAGCCTCCTCCTTTAGCCCAATCCAGTGGGTTCAGCTTGGAAAACAAGGTGAGTCCAAGTGTACTTCTCATTATAATCATTCTAGCTATTGTCTTCTTCGTCTCTGGTTTGCTTCATCTTCTTGTTAGATTTCTATGGACTCCCCCATTACATAGAGACCCTGAAAGTTCAGACAATGTCACCGCCTTTCAAGGCCAATTACAACAACTCTTTCACCTTCATGACTCTGGGGTTGACCAATCCTTCATTGATACCCTTCCTGTTTTCCATTACAAAGCCATTATTGGATCCAAATCCCCATTTGACTGCGCTGTTTGTCTCTGTGAGTATGAGCCAGAGGATAAGCTCAGACTATTGCCAAAATGTAGCCATGCTTTTCACACAGAATGTATTGATACATGGCTTTTGTCTCACTCAACCTGCCCTTTGTGTAGATCTAGTTTACTACCTGATCATTTCTCCCCACATACTACTTGTGCGCCCATTGTTCTTGTTCTTGAATCTGGGAGCGAGAGTTCTAGAGATATTGTGTCAGACAGAGAGGGTACAACTACAAATCAGATTTCAGGGTCAAATTCGCAAATGGATCTTGGTGGAGATGGGGAATTTGAAGCTGGGTCGAGTGAGATTAAGAAATTAGAGGATTCAAACGCAACTGTAGTCACAGTGAAGCTTGGAAAATACAAAAATGTTGATGCAGGGGAAGGTGGAAGTAGCGAGAACAAGAATGTGGATTCTCGTAGGTGTTTTTCAATGGGGTCTTTTGAATATGTAATGGACGAGAATTCTTCACTGAAAGTAACCATTAGAAGCACCCCAGTGAAGAAGCAAGCAAGCAGGAAGCCAGCTCTGCCATTGACACCTGGTTACGGAGTAGCCATGTCCGAATACGACTGCGAATCAAGAAGAGAGTTTAAACTCGGTGGGATTGAACCTCTTCGGGAAGTGAAAACAGGTGAGAATGCTAATACTAATAGCAATAACAACAAAATAGAGAGTTTCTCTGTATCAAAGATTTGGCTGAGAGGGAAAAATCCGAGAGAAGATTCGTCAAGAAGGGCAGTTTCGTTTCGATTTCCCATTCAAAGGAACGGTGGGGATTGGAGTGTTTCAGAGATGGAGATTTGCAGATGGGAAAATGAAGTTCAAGATGAAATGGAATTGGATGAAGAAAATCAGAATCGTAACAGTTTGGAATCTCAATTAAACCAATGTTTCGCAAAGAGGACGTTACAATGGCTCATGGGATCAAGATTAAACAAGGTTACTCACTTTGAATCATCATCACCTTCATCTTCTGTTTCAAATATTTAATTCTCCTCTGTTTAAATTTTATTTCTTTTTCAGAATTCAGATAGATAGATCTATGTGGAATATCGGTAATAGAAAATAGAAATAATCGATTAAAGAAAAGAACTGTAAGCAGAAATTTTTTGTTCAAATTTAGTTGTTATTGAAGTGGGTTAGATTGGGAATTGGAATGCATGAACAGAGGAACGATGAATGAAATTGACGGGACAAAAAGGGCAATAAATACGAAATTGGGAATTTAAATTCAAAATGAATTGGAAGGGCAAGAAATTTTGAGGAGTTATGGGGGCAACAGGCTGTTTGCATTTAATGTTTGCAATTTTTTTTTTTTTCATTTATTGGTTTTGGGGCTCTAAAACAATAAATGGTTGAAATTAATACGTTCACTGTAGAGGCGCCGAAACGAAAGGCATTGTCAGTTGGAATTTCTGTTATTTATCGGATAGATTATTAGTGTCTAAGTTAACTTCTATAATTCAAATTAAACTTTAACTCAATGTCTATAATTTTGAAAACTTTTATTTTTTTAATAATTGGGTGAAACACTCCAAAAATATTATTACATTATTGTACTGTGAGTATGATTTGTTCCAAATCTTCCATAATTATTATAATTATTGTATTGTTGAACAAAAATTATAAATATGACTCAATTTGTTAAGACATTGTATCATGACTAAATGGTTAAAAATTCAAAATCTTACTTCTACATGTTGAATTCTCATGGTCACATGTTGAATTTAGAAAAGAAAAAGTCATTATTGTGTTGGACAATTTCCTAGTTGTAATGGACAATATTCGTACTTTGTCACTAATAAGTTAACTTTCTAATGTGATTTATATTCAATACCTCAAGATTAAAATATAATCAGACTATTGTTAAATTGAACTTAGCATTTGGTTAATGCTAAGTTCAATCTGTTGAATTTTATATCATAAAACTCGTAGATTGTAAATGTAATAATTTGACCATAATTAAATCATTAATAAAGAGTTATTAATGTGTTACTTCAATAAGCACTATTGATTGTTTTTATTTGTTTTGTCTTAATAATCCTAAATCCAATAAACTAGCATCGTAGACTGTTTTGTGAGTCTTGAACTGTAAATGTAATCAATGTTCAAGATACAGTCTAAGGGGTTTATAGTATAGGGATAAGGTTGGGTACCTTATCTTAGTGACAATATGGATACGACCCACTTTGTATTTGATACAAACACAATGATTTAAAGCGTTTGTGTAGGTGACATGCAAGCGGGGGTATCCTACGCAATGAGTTTGCATAAGGTTGGAGTAGAAAATAGTAAACACTAGATGTAACTCCGTTGACTAATTAGGTTTCTATTTCAATAGGATAACCTACGCAATTTAGTTTTAATCCTGAGTATATTGTGAACTCTTGTCCACGAGGAATTGTCTTTTGATGTGTATGGGTGAGAGTGGTCGTTTGCCGACTCAATATGCCTACCATCTTGGGGACAAGACCAAGTGGGGAGCTGGGGACATAATTATACAAGATGGAATTCACTCATTCTAATTTTTAGGGTAAGTAGATAAGTGTTCCCTTAAGTGATGTCTCCGGGATTTGAACAAAGGGCCCTACTCTCTCAGTGGCCCGAGAGGGATTTCTGTTTAATGGTTAGACCATAAACAAGTTGTTCATTAGAGGAGCATCCACAGTTAACGAATATTAATTAATGTGGTTAATGAGTTTAGCCGATTAATCTCATATCGTTGAAGCTTCTGATCTATAGGTCCATAAGGTCCCTTGCTAGCTCGCTGTGGACCAACCAGGATCAACTATGTTGAAAGAAAATTTTGAAATGTTCAAATTTAGGAAATAAATATTAATTGTATTGGATACAATTCATTGCATGATTTATTATAAATTTTATTTAAATGTGATTCAAATTATAACCTTATAATATGAAGAATTAATTTATTTGAATATGATTCAAATAATTAATTATTTATTTGGATAAAATCTATATAAATAAATAAAGGGAGAATTAATCATTTAATTTGAATTAGATCCAAATAATCAATTATTTAATTTGGATGACATCCAAATTAAAGATTCTGAAAAAAATAAATATAGGACGAATTAATTAATTGATTTGAATTGAATTCAAATAATTAATTATTTAATTTGGATGAGATCAAAAGTAAAGATTCTCGATATCAAAATTAATTATTTAGGATTAAGATTAGTTTCTTTAATTAATTGAGATTAAGATTAATTTGCTTTCCAATTGTCTATAAATAAATAGAGAGATTGTCTTCTTGTATTAGCAAATTCTAATTTACTTGCTACTTGTATGGGCAAGTTTCCAATTCTCTATCAAGAGAGAATTTTATTCAAGTCAATTAAAACTTGCTGATATAAGAAAACAATCTCTATTTATTTATAGATAATTGGAAAGCAAACGAATCTTAATCCCAATTAATTAAAGAAACTAATCCTAATCTTAATAAATCAAAGAAACTAATCTTAATCTTAATTAATTAAAGAAACTAATCTTAATCCTAATAAATAAAGAAACTAATCTTAGTCCTAATAAATTAAAGATTTGACCATAATACCCTAATCCTACAAAATCATTTTTCTATCCCCCCCAAAAAAAAACTTGTTCTCGAGTTTTAAACGAAAATGAATGTAAAAATAAAAAGGTAAGTCACTTGAAAGGAAACAACTTTGAACAACTAATATCAATAACATCCAAATTACACAAGTCGCGAGTCAAGATTTTTCTTTTCAAACAGTAAAAACATCATGAATTAATCAAAGAATTATGTCGTTCAAGAAATCCATTGCTAGCGTAACCAAGTATGAGGAAAACCTTAGTTTCAAAGTCTGAAGTAAATTTAACCTTGGTTGGGCCATATGTATTGTAATGGGTTTGAGTATGGGCTGGTGTGAAGACTTCAATAAAAGGAATTGGGCTCTAAATTGGAATTGGGTTTGGGATTGTTTTAAGTTCAACAAGTATGGGTAATGAGTCAGTTCGCGAAAAGGAATATGGGTGGAAAATTGGGTTGATTCAGCAAAAAAAATTTGTGTTGATTTTGCAAAAAGAATACGGGTGGAGAAATCGCAAAATAATTCACCTCACATCGCTTCATCTTCTTCTCTCTCGTGAACGACTGCGAATGGGATGTCAACTGGCCTTCGTTCTTTTTTCCATTTCAAACATGTCATCTCCCATGTTGCTTCGCAATCAAGTTGAATTAGGTTTTCAAGTTTCTTTAGATAAATTTGCCATGGGTATTCTCTTAATCTATCTCTCCAACAGCTTCAATTTCAATATATCTTATGTTGTTGTGTGGGTCGGGTCACTTTCCTCTGTTTTCAACGTCAATTTTCTTTTTGATTTGAGTCACGCAAGCTCCAATTTGAAAATAGTTTTGTAGTCTTATTCCTCCCTCTAAAATTGTGGTCTATGGTCTCTTCTTTCCATGTCCCTCTCTAAACTCCTCTTCTCCACTGGATATATCCTCAAATTGTGGGTGTCTCCCTTGATAGGCTCTCAGTCTTAGTTGTTCTTGGATGTTTCTTGAAAAGATTGGTGGTTCTTGAATGTTCCTAAGATTTGTGGTTGGAAGATGTTATGTGGACTTTCTTGATTACCAAGATTTTGTTCTACTGTATTCCCTTAAGGATGTTTTTCAATGTCTTGCAATTGTTTCTGCCCCTTCAGCAACTTGATCCAACCGAAGAGACATTTTCTCTAGCAAAGTTATAATACCATCAGTAGATCCTTCAACTGACTGCAAGCGTCGAGTCAAGGCCTTCTGTGATAGGACAGTAGGTGTCTCCGCCTCTTTGTTTTGGGAAGTCTCTACTGTGGAAGGTTCCTTTTCCGTTATCAAGTCCTAATGATCTTGATGCTCTAATAACAAGTGATGTAGCCTAAAGGATAAAAAGAAGGTAATTCTCCAAGAATAAAATAAGTCTTTGTAATGAATCAAAAGTTATCAAAATAGAACACAATCTTATTCAACCGAAAATAAGGATAGAATGATGTAGTAGGATTATGGTAAAGTAGAGTATGTTGGTTAAATCCTTAATTGATTAGGTTTAGGATTAGTTTGCTTTCCAATTCTCTATAAATAAAAAGATTACCTTATTGTATTAGCAAGTTTTAATTGATTTGAACAAAATTCTCTCTTGATATCCATCAGTTTAACTCATTTTGCTATATTTGCAAACAGCAAAAAAAAAAAAAAAAAAAAAAAAAAAAAAAATGGATGCATACTGTTAATATGATAGTTTATCTAAGACTTTCTAATTAATCTTGAATTGATCATATAAAAAAAATTTCTTTGGGACAATCTTTTTCTTTTGGTTTCGACAAAACCAAGAATTTCGTTTTAGCTGTGGCACTCTAACCCATCACTTCCTTGTCAAATGTTCACTACTTCACACTATTCACTTTGCACAGTTTGTTTTGATTTATATATATAAAATAATTATTTTTAAAAAAATCGTTCTTTTTCCCTCCCTCTCCATATTGACGAGTTTTGAAAAATAAACTACATGGACCATTGTTTCTTTCCTCCTGTTTTCTTTGAATCTCTTGCTCTAAGAAATTTAAATAAAACAAAAATTTTACTTTATATATATATATATATATAATATTAAGAAGTTACTCATTATTGTTCTTCTCGGTATTTGTTAGGCCATTATAAGTGTAAATAAAGTCTTTATTAAGGAGGGAATGAAGTGGTCATAGATATATAAGTGTGAAGACAATTGTCTCTATTGGTATGAGGCTTTTTGGATGGGTCCGAAAGTAACATCATAAACGTATGTCTAAAATAACAATATCATATCATTGTAAAGATAGGTGAATGTTTCATTATTAGGAACAGTTGTAAATATAACAATCAGATTCAAAGTATTAGCATATAGAGCTACATTTTTTTAAAAAATTGCAAATATAGCAAAGTTAATTAGCAATAAAAGTCTATCATAGATAGACTTTGCTATATTTACAGTTTCTTTAAAATGTTGTCATACATTTGATTATTATCCTTAAAATTGCTACTCATTACAATTACCGTCACGTCGATTTGCTTAAGGTGTCCAAAAAAGACTAAAGACCCAAAGACCCAAAGGGCTTAGAAATAGATTGGGTTGGGCCTCTTGAAATAAAAGTTAGTTTATGGGCTAGCCTAGCAAAAATACATGGCCCAAACTGACCATTGACCCGTCATTTGAAGAAAGTCATCGAGCTTCGTAAGTTAATTATTATTATTGTTTGTGTTATTTAGTTCAATAAATTTTACCTTCTAATTTATGTCTTTATTTGCTAAAGTATACTCGAATTGTTGTGAATAAAATTTTAATATATTTTTTAATGCACAAATAATAGAGAAAATTATTTTTTGGTCTCTAAATTTTGGGTCAAATTTTCATTTGGTTTTTAAGTTTTAAAATGTCGCATTTTTAGTCCTTAAGTTTTGAGTTTGATTCAATTTAATTCCTAGGTTTTAAAAAGTGTTACAATTTTACTCTTGAGATTTAAGTTTTTTTTTTTCAAGATTTATACACTTTTAACCTCGATTGTTTATTAAATATTCGATTTTAGTATTTGACATTGATGTCTATTAAATAATTAAAAATAATTATGAAGTGAAATTTTAATTTTAATTTTATTAGTGATGAAAATTAGTGGAATTTAATTATTTTAAGTTCTTTTAAATTAATTAATAATTGATATATAAACATTAAGACTAAAGATGAAAATGTGAGCGTTGAGTGAAAACTCAAAGTTATAAGTGTAAATCTATGAAACGTAGGGACTTAATTAAAAGAAAACTCAAAATTTAAGAACTAAGAAGGTATTTTGGACCCAAGGTGGAGAGAATGCCCGATCAATGTTTGGGTTTCTATTATAATAGTTGAAGATTACAATGATTTTAACCCACAATTAGCTACTGTGAAGACTATATGAGACTCTTTAGCTATTTTTCGATGATGGACACTCATATAATTTTTGTTTGGATTTTTGTATGTCATAAATTTGAATGGTTTTTGTATTTTCAATTAAATATAAAATAATAGTGAATCAATAATTTACAAAATTACAATTTCTTAAATTAAGGTATCTAAATGTAATTAAAAAAATTTTAAAGTAAAGTTTCAACGTTGATTTTTCTTAGCTTCAATGTAATTATAAAAAATGAAGTATAAACAAAAAAATTAATCAAATTTCTTTCTTAAATTACAACATAAAAAATGTATTTACAGAAAAAGAAGTTTCAACTTTGATTTTTTTACTTTTTATTTTTTTAATCTTTTAAAAGTATAGGTATAAAGAAAATGAAGCATAAAAAATACAATCAAACTCTTTTCTCAAATTAAATTATAAAAATGTAGTTATTAAAAATATTGAAAAAGTTTCATTTTTTTTTTATTTTTTTTTTAAGATTTAGTATAGTTATAAAGAGGGGTATAAAAAAATGTATTCAAATTTGTTTCTTAAATTAAAAGTATAGAAAATGTAATTAAAAAGATATATATTTACATTTTTTTTGTGAAAAAATAGTAAAAAAAAACCTAAACATTATTCAAATAACCTACACTTAAATATAAACTATTATAATCCACACTAAAATACTGTGCAAATACAGACTATTATAACCCATATACTATAATAACTACTAGCTATAATAACCAATTTAACACTCCAAATAATCTTAAAATTGTAACATTTTAGGAATTAAATTGAATTTAGATCAAAAAATTTATGGACAAAAGTATATATTTTTTTAAATAATATATATTTTTTTTCAAAATAATATATGCATGTGGCATTTGTTTAATTTGACTAATAACTATTTGACCATTATTCAAAATCGGATCTAGCAAGATTTGGGCTAGATGTTATCAACAAGCTATATTATGAGTCAAACCATTGATTTATTAAATATCTTGATGAAGAAAAATGTTAAATCATCCATTAATTCAAAAGTTTAAATTAATAGATAAAGGTATTTCATATCATCCCATTGATGTTTTTTAGAAAATAGCATTATTACATGGCGGCTTGAATTTGTCCACAGAATATAACCATTAATTTTTGAACGGCAAAGCAAGAGAACTGCAAATAATGCCAAATATAAAATAGTGAGTGTCCGAAAACTGAAAAGGCACGCAACTATAATTGGAGTTTTTATTCAAAATTCCTCACAAGCGGTCAATTATTATGAAAATCAAATTCGTGACTCCCTCTCTTTCCCTTTCTTCCTTTCCCTTTTTTTTCCTTCTTCTTCTTCTCCAACTCTTCAGTCCAAAATCCAACGCTACCAACAAAGGTGAACGTGAGAACAAGAGACGGAAGAGACGAAAGAGAGAGTGAGAGCGAGACGTCTTCTTCTTCTTCTCTCGCTCGCCTCGCACTTTACAGAGACGAAATAGAGAGTGACACGACGAGACGATCGCCTAGCACTCGACGAAGAAGAAAAGAAGAATCGGGGAAGAAGAAAAAAAGAGAAGAAAAAAAAGAAAAATAAAGGGAAAGAGAGGGAGTCACGAAGAAGAGAAAAAAGAAAAAAGAAAAAAGAAAAAAAATTTAGCGGTCCACAATTTGCATGCCATATTGAGGGCGAAATCGTGGACCGGGTCCACAGTTTGCATACCATGTGAGGCCGCCCTATTTTTGTCAATACTTTCAACCCAATCTTATTTTTGTCATTATTTATCAAAATAACTCCAAATTCTTACAAATTTAAAATTTAGTTATTTTAGTTTTAAATGTTTATAATTTAAAAATTCATAAATAGTTTCCATAATTGCATAAAATTCTAATAATAATTTTCGAACAATTTATAAGAATTTTATCCAAATATAAAGACTAAATTCTAACTTTCTCTAAATCATAAGAATTATTTTTGCAATTTAATCATTTTTTTTAAGAAAAAAAACCCTAAAAAACTCCTTTGCCAACTTGCACTTCCAAAATCTCTTATTTCATCTGTATATACCTCAGACTTTATCTCAAAGAACATAATTAAAAGTAACCTCTTTTGGAAAAGATTCACTCACGTTAGTATTAGTTTGAATTTTTAAAAGTATCTATAAGGTCTGTGAACTTTTAATTTTATTTTTTCATAGGTTTATAAAAATTTTAATTTCTTTTTGTAAAAAATTAATAATATTTTTAAACTCTAAATTTTACTTTTATATTAAATATTTAATTGATATCCAACCTTTAAAAAAAAATTCAAAAATTGAAAGTCTAAATTTGTAATTAAAAAATGTGGGATGAGGAGACGTGTTTTAGAGATCCGCACTATAGGAAAAAGTGAAAGGAAACACAAAAAATGAGGAAAAAAGAGATTAAAAAATGAAAAAGTAAAAGGTGTATGCCCACAATCCACTTTGAATTTAAA
Organism: Citrullus colocynthis; assembly: GCA_031780015.1. Lineage (NCBI taxonomy): Eukaryota > Viridiplantae > Streptophyta > Magnoliopsida > Cucurbitales > Cucurbitaceae > Citrullus > Citrullus colocynthis. The sequence continues at coordinate 1,189,716 of QLSR01000263.1, forward strand.
TGCTGCTTTGTATATCACTTTAATAGGATGCAAAATAACTCCAACAGGCAACAACTACATTATTTATTTATTTATTATTATTATTATTATTAATCCAAACAGAAATAATAATGCAAGATATGAACTTAACATTTTCTATATATCTGTCGTGTCAATTCATTATTGCACCCAGAATCTTAAGTAGATAGATTAGGTTATATTTAATACTCTTAAACTTAATACATTCTCAATAAACATTAATCTTAAAAAAAAAAAAAAAAACATTTGTTAAATAGAAATGATTATTCTTATTTGTGTGGGTCATCAAATTAAAAATGGGGAGGCAAGACCGTAGGATATGCGATAATGATTGGACAGTTGTAGAATGTTTGTATGGTCACAACAGATTGAGGAGAACCCACATGACAAAACCAAGAGAAATTAACATTTTTTTAAAAAAAAAAAATTAATTTTGATATTTATTTAAATATTTCTCTTGTGATTCAAGAAATGTCCATGGTAGACAGGGTCAGAGATGACGTCTCAGTCTTTGCTCCTTCTTCATTCTCCATCTTCTAAAACTTCCTACACATATTTTTCATGAAGAATTCGTGGGATTGAGCGAATGATTTTTTTTTCCCCTGTTTACTATTAAAAAAAAATCAATTATTTATGAAAATATTTTAATTAAATAGTTAACTTTCTCTTGTTTATATGATTAGTTTCACCCTAACAATTTACTCAAATTTTTCCGTCAAAAGACTAAATTGTCGATCAAATTTTATATATATATATATTAAGAATTAAAAACAATATTTATATAATAACTCCAACATTAAAAAAGTTCTTAACATTAAATTATTATAATAAATAAAAAAGGCTAATGAGTAGGGGGAGAAATTTTTAATCTATGGAAAATTTTCGCTTCTTCCTATCTTAAATGAGGAACCCTCACCCATTTCTGCAACAAAATGAACATCTTTATCTAAAACTTTATCAAAGGAGCATATAGTAGCCAATTTCACACTCAAAGTCAAGAGAATTAACTAAAATTTTATAAAGATGACTATTTGAATGTTTTTTAAGGGGTATCTAGGCAAAAGAGTTGCGATGTAAGGAGTTGTAAATTCCACCCCTTATTCGGCTTGTGAAGTATATGGGCCCATTATTAAAAAACATTATTTTTATATCTTATTAACTCTAACATTGTGGATCTTAGAGTTCACATTCTTTAGACTTCGTAACTTTATTATGGAGTTCACAACTTTACCTCGCGTGGATATGTGAGGAAAAAAAAAAAAAAAAAAACTACTGAAGGAGCTGCAAGCAAGAAGTTGAATCAAAAGAGTAAAGAGTTTGACTGAGGTTGGACCTCATAAGAGTCCAAAATCACTGTGAAGGTGGGAACTGGAGGCGGTGCGGTGGCCCTTCTTCAGAATGGTGGTCTAGTCACGTGGTGTTTCGGCTATTGAATGGTTCGGTTCCACTTTGGTTGGCTTGCCCAAAATTTCTTCTTTATTTTTCCTCTCATTCTCACCAAACAACTTCAACTCCTTGTTCAATCACTGATTACCTCAATACCCAACACAACCTAAATCTTCTCTCTTCTTCCTGTCTCTCTGTCTCCTTTTCCTTCTCCTCCAGTTGCTGAGGAAGTGGAGGATTATTCTATCCAACTCCATGCTCCTGCTTTTTTGATGGGTCATTGAGGATTTTATGTTTCAGCTTCTTTCTTCTGTTTATGGGCATGGAATTGAGGAAGGAAAAGCTTGTTAGGTGATTTTTTTCTTCTTCCCTTGTTTCTAAGAATGTAGTATATTTTATTTGAAAACGTTGTAATTGGTGGGTTGAATCTGTTTATCGATTGGATACGATGGAAATCTTCAACTTTTTTTGGGACATGCTTTGCTTTGTTGTTGAGAAAATGTGGTGAGATCTTAAGTTTTTGTTAGATGGAAACGGGAGAAGACTGGAACTCTGGAAATTTTGTCTGGCCTGTAACACTAGTTTCCTATTTATTTGCTTAGTTCAGTTGGGTAAGAGTTGTAAACGTTGGCTACTTCAACTTGCTTTTGTCCGCAAGTTGTCACACATAATCACCGAAGATTCTAGTTTGTTTTATCCTTGTTCCTAATCGTTTTATTTATTTATTTATGTGAGTAGCTCTAAAACTGTGATAATCACTATGTTCCTGTGCACTCTTCTTTTCTTTTTTTTTTTTTTTTTTTTTTTTTGAAA
>QLSR01000263.1:1192318-1228221 GCA_031780015.1 Citrullus colocynthis
TTTTTTTTTTTTTTTTTTTTTTTTTTTTTTTTGTTGAAAAGGAAACAAATTTTTTGATTGAACGGATGAAAAGAAACTAATGCTTAAAGTACACTTTAATGAAAACAAACAATAGACAATACAAACTGGGATGAGATCTATGTTCCTATGCAATTAAAATCTCCTGGTCTGTCTTTACGTGTTTTTAGAGACTCCAACGCCATATCACAACAGAAAAGTTGATGCTACTCGTTTGAAATGGAATGAATTGACTGATTTTTATTCATGCCATTGCTTAAATATGGGGAGGTCAGGGAAAAGAGTAATACTTGACATTTTAGTTTCGTTGCAGCATGATTGCTCCATGCTTATGCAGTACCATAGTTAAATGAAACTTTATTTATATAACTAGTGTATTTGTAGACTAATGTATTAACTTTTATGGTTACAATTTTTATTCCTGAAAGCAATAGGTTTTATTCTGATCACAAAAAACATAAGAAAACGGCCATTGGAAGCAGCAACGAAGCAGTGCAACTTGAGAAGTCGTCGTCAAGATACTATATTCCGTCGTCGACGTTCTTGATACCTGACAATGGACTAGTGGGAAGCAAAAGTAGATTTGCTGAAACTTTTAAAACTGAGAAGTCTAAGGTGTTTGCAGAGGACCATGAACCATGGAGCAAAAGAATACTAGACCCTGGTAGCAAAATTGTTTTGAAATGGAACAGGGTGTTCATTTGCTCATGCTTATTGGCACTCTTTGTTGACCCGCTATATCTTTACTTGCCTTCTTTGAATGGGAGTGGGAAATCCCAATGTGTAAGGACAGACTGGAAATTGCGAATTGTTGTGACCTGTTTTCGGACTGTTGCAGATTTTTTCTATCTTCTGCACATGATTATAAAGTTCAGAACAGCCTATGTTGCTCCTAGTTCTCGTGTTTTTGGGAGAGGTGAGCTTGTGATGGATCCAAAGATGATAGCAAAGAGGTATATCAGATCTGATTTTTTTGTCGATCTAGTTGCCACCCTGCCTCTCCCTCAGGTACCTCGACTTCTGTTCCTCAACCTTTGACTTTAAATTTGGTGTACTTTGTCTTTAATCTTCATGCGGTATTTTCTATTTCTTTCTTGGAGGAGATTTAGGGACAGAAAGAATTCTGTAAAACTCTATGATACCTTATTTCGAAGACATATAGTCTTCTAAATGAGTTCAGCAAACTTACTTCATTATTTGAGCAGTTAGGACTTCTTTAATGTTCTAAGTCGAGGAGTCAGATTATTTTCCACGGTTCCCAGTGCATTGATAAGTAAGACTAACTACGATTATTATTATCATCCATCCGCTTCAGGTATGATGTGAGAATTATCCATCCGTGTTAACCATAACCTACTTGTCTCCTGGCAGTAACAAAATGGTAGCACATCTTTTGCAAACTTGTCTAATATTAGACCAAGTGCTACCATTTTGTTACTGCCAGGAGACAATGAGAGTTTCACTTGGTCTAATATTTGCCTAGTCTGGTCTATTGAATACAAGATTGATTTTGGTCTAGGATTTTTTTATTCGATTGTATCTTTTCTCTTATGTTTCTTGTATGTTGAGAATTCGTCTCTTTTCATTTCATCAATTAAAAGTTAGGTGTCTGTTTCTGTTTCAAAAAAAAAAAAATGTCTAAAGGGTGGGTGAACTTGTTTAGAAAATTGTTTTTTCAGTCAGAGAATTACATCAAATAATTAACCTATTTGTAAAAGTTAATGGGAAACTTTATGGGGTTGTCCCTTTAGATTTAATAGTATGTGATTGCAGCACCTTCTTCTAGGGCTTATCTTTCTCAATGGTGGTCTGGCAGAGTGGATGGTAGGTGGCTGTTAGGTCTGTTTGAGAGAGATCTTTGGAGTGTTAGGTTATAGACTTAACATGGAGTGGAAGTTAGTTGGTCTCATAAAAGATTTGAGAGAAGAAAGTTCAGTAAAAATGAGTTTGACACGATTATCAATAGGGAAGGGATGAGTCAGTGACAAATATCCAAATTGGAGTAAATGAAAGATGGGACTCCAAATGTGTACATCTACATCATGGGAAGTAGAAGAATAAGTAGTGTCATTGGTTACTGAGAATGAAACAATTATTATCTGGCGATACTCATTTCCATGAATTAGTTCAACCTTGTAACTTAATTATTAGATTTTTGACCTATACTTGTACTGCCTCTTCCATGCAGATGGTCATCTGGTTCATCATACCCGCAACAAGAAGTCGTCTAACTGATCATAAAAACAATGCTCTTGCGCTTATTGTTCTGCTTCAATATATACCGAGATTGTATTTGATTTTCCCACTAAGTTCAGAAATCATTAAGGCAAATGGAGTTGTTACAAAGACAGCTTGGGCAGGAGCAGCTTATAATCTTCTACTTTATATGTTGGCTAGCCATGTAACTCTTTCATCTCTCTCTCTCTCTCTCTGATGCTAGATATAAATACTTAAATATCTGTGCAGAGGATTTCAGTATCTCATTTTATTAAGAAATCATGGCATAATCTTCGTTTTAATTCCTATTTTTTGAGGGAACTCCCAATCATTAATGTTATTTTATTTTTCTTTTTGGCAGGTTCTAGGTGCTACATGGTATTTGCTGTCAGTTGATAGATATACTTCATGCTGGAAATCATTTTGTAGGAAGAAGGAATATAATCCACTAGAATGTGACCTAACTTTTTTTGATTGCGATACATTTAACCATAATGACCGCGATACATGGGCAAATAGTACACTTGTTTTTGAAAAATGTGGCACTCATGGCACTCATGGAGTTTTCAATTATGGCATTTTTGAGAAAGCAATGTCGAAGAATGTCGTCTCTTCAAGCTTCATTGCAAAGTACTTCTATTGTTTGTGGTGGGGTTTGCAAAACCTGAGGTATAATTCTTTTTCTTTATAATTAACTTCTTTTTGCAGTGTCGTTAAATGTGCTAGAGTACCATTTCCCTTAAGAAGTAGAACCAATAAATGTTTTCCTGAAATCGTCTCCCAGGTTACAGTTTACTCCCTACTCATTGATTTAGTGGTCTAAAGTATAAATCATATACTTTATAATGCTACTTGGATCCCTGTTGTTAGGAAAGCATTATTTGGATCAAATGATCTCGCCTTGTTATTTACCTCTCCAACTTGCTTGTAAAAGCTTTGGCCTTCACTATAAAGTATCTATACGTTCGTATACAATTTTATTTCTGATCTCAGAAAGGAACTATGAATCACTGTTGGAATATGGAAAGTAGCATTTACTCAAGATGCAAATGAGTTTGTCTTCTGCTGAATGAATTTGGCTTCAGGAATTGATCTTGAACAATTTATGCATCACATGTATTTTCTTTTTTGATTCAAAGTTTTAGCTGTAAACTTTGCTACACATGAAAACCTATGGACTTGCTATTAAATTGTTTAGGTAACTGTATAGAACGCTTATCATAGGTTCTGTACTGATTACATGGCTGGCAGACCAGTACAACCTGATGTATGTTCTCATGCTTGTCTTATTATGGATGATTCTTTAATTATTCATTTTTTTTCTTGAAAATACTAAAAACTTCTTGCTTATTTTGTCAGTTCATATGGACAAAATTTGGAAACAACGACGTTCATTGGTGAGACATTGTTTGCTGTACTCATTGCCATCTTAGGCCTTGTATTATTCGCCCATCTGATTGGGAATATGCAGGTAAGAGACTGAGGGATAAATTTTGTTCTTTATTCATTGAATCCATAACATGCAAATTGAGATGCGTTTGTATTTAAGCTTCTATACATATTTGCTTGCTGATGCTTGTTTCACTTTTGTTGGACTGTTAAGTTGATTAAAGGGTAGGAAAAAGGTAGTCTTTATTACCTTTCCTTGACAAGCCCTCCATAGGGGCTAGAATCATTTGATTACTTGTCTCACTACATGGAAGAAATTGGTTTGGTTCTGGGATGATCTTTCTGTTCAATGGTCATAATAGGCACATGATTTGGTTTCACAAGTTTCTCTAACTAAAAAATGGGTCTGGCTTCCCCATCTTATGCAAATATCTGCCTGATCCTGAGTAGTTTCTGTAGTGACTTTTGTTCAGATAAAATCTCACAGATCTTTTACAAAGGTGTTTCCATGCAATTCTTAGTATTCAGTTATCTTTTTATTGAAAATTCATTACCATTTGCTGTAGACGTATCTGCAATCCCTTACCGTGAGGCTCGAAGAATGGAGACTAAAGCGAAGAGATACTGAAGAGTGGATGAGACATCGTCAACTCCCTGAAGACTTGAAACGACGAGTTCGACGTTTTGTGCAATATAAGTGGGTAGCAACAAGAGGAGTTGATGAAGAAACCATCTTGCAGAGCTTGCCTGCTGATCTTCGACGCGATATTCAGTGCCACCTATGTCTAGATCTCGTCCGACGAGTATGATTCTTTTGCATACTTCATTCTTTCTTTCTATATGGAGCAGCACAATAATCTAGAGTTATAGTTCTTACATGTTTAATTTTTCAGTAGTAGCATCTCTGATTATGATAAAGGCCATTACCATCGTGTTGCTATTTAATAGGCAGTAGATAACACAACAATGGGATTTGGGAAGCATTTATTTGCTGCATATGAAGTACTATTATTCTTAATAATTAACCACCTAAATTGGGCCGGCAACTATCATCAATGGTTCTTTACAACTTTGCGAAAAAGAAGGATTGATTATTTGTGTAGATGTGGTCATATTCTAAAATTCGGTAATTGAGTTGCCACCCTTGATTCACTAAGCAGATTGAAGCACTCTTTTCCCTCTGTTTTGCAGGTTCCTTTCTTCGCACAGATGGATGATCAGCTACTTGATGCAATATGTGAACGCCTGGTCTCCTCCTTGAGCACTGAAGGTACTTATATTGTACGGGAGGGTGACCCGGTAACAGAGATGCTGTTCATTATTCGAGGCAGATTGGAGAGTTCTACCACAAATGGAGGCCGCTCTGGTTTCTTTAACTCCATAACGTTACGTCCTGGCGACTTTTGTGGGGAGGAACTACTTTCTTGGGCTTTGCACCCAAAATCCACGACCAACTTGCCCTCCTCAACTAGAACAGTCAAGGCACTCAATGAAGTTGAAGCTTTTGCACTCTGTGCAGAAGATCTTAAATTTGTGGCCAACCAATTTAGACGTCTGCACAGTAAAAAATTGCAGCACACATTCCGCTTTTACTCTCATCATTGGAGAACATGGGCAGCCTGCTTTATTCAGGCTGCTTGGCGTCGCCATAAGAAAAGGATGATGGCAAAAGATCTCTTAATCAAAGAATCATTTACTTTATCAGAAAAAGTGGCTGACGAAACTAGCCAAGGAGAGGAACAATTCTCTGTTGTTTCAAATCCTTCTCAGACTAAAACGTATCTGGATATAACCTTGCTGGCTTCAAGGTTTGCTGCAAACACAAGGAGAGGCGCTCAGAGAATGAAAGACGACTTGCCAAAGTTACAAAAGCCCGAGGAACCCGACTTTTCCATTGAGCCAGATAGATAACAGTTTCCAATAGTGTCAAACCCTTGTCTCTGAGGAGGGTGAAATCCATTTCAGATGAGCATCCTTTTTTCTGTCATCTGGTATTTCAGACCTTACGAGAGCCTACTGCCTAATTCCTCCCTGATGTATAGTTTATCAATTACTTGCTTTAATCCAACGTTTATAAGAGCTTGGGCTGCGATGTCACAGACTGCATTAATGTCGTAAGTTGATCTTATGTTTCACCCGGATAGATAGTAACTGAGTTCGTTCATTGGACAGTTATACGAGCTACGATCAAGCTGCAAGTTATACTTCACCATACAAGTACACAGTGCCTCAGACATTGATTGAATGCAGAAGCTTGATGTCTTTCACTAGACGAAGACAGAGCTATGCCGGTATGGAGCTGCTGCTGTGCTAGAAAGTTTTGTTCATATTTTATGATTAGAGACATAAATTACACACTTTTTTGTCCTTTTTTCTAGAAATTTTCTGACTTATCCATTATCCTTAGTATTGATTTCCAACAAAGTATCTCGCTGAAAATGCACATATACATAGCAAGACTGCCTTGGGGTCCCGACTTTGTAAAACTGCAAGTTCAGTAACTTCTAACTGGCCTTGCAAATTTATGGTCAATTTTAGTTCATAAATGTACGAACAGTAAATGGAAGTACGAGTTTTTACGTGGAAAATTGTTATTTATAATCTAAAAAGTTTTTTATGTTTTAAAAACTTCTTTTTTCAATCACTTTTTCAACTTTTTAGAGTTTCAGAGGTGGGTTTCACATAGTGAAATGATTGTTAATACTCCAAAAATCATCTTTTTCAACACTCAAACCATCGTCTTTTTCCATAAACTTTGAGATCATCTTTTTTCTAGAGTATTTTTTTACAATACTCTCTAATTTTTGTCATTTGTGTAAAATCTTATCCTATGTGACTCGATTTTTGGAGACAAACCCACAAAGAACATGTTTGAAATGGTGGAAAGAAATTTAAGTTTTCAAATAGTTGGCAGTAAAAAACGGAAAATAAAATGAATTTTTCTGGTAGAGGAGGTTTAATATGTGTAGGATATGCTTGAATCAAATAGAAAAAGAATTTGGCATGCGTTTTTTGCTTGCTATCATGTTTCCCATAAGTTGAATGAGTCGAAAAAAGTGACAAAATACCCAAATCCCATGAATACATGCCAACTTTCGGGACATTTGGGCATTCTGCGACTTTTCTCGTACTCGTAAAGTTGAAACCTTATGGGAAAAGTCACATAATGTCCAAATTTCTCGAAAGGTTTGACCTATCAAGAAATTTGGCTTTCTTTGACTATCGTCTTACTCTCGCTAGTCTCGCTCACTCTTATATCGTCTCTGTATCGTTTCACTCTCTCTGGTATCAACTTGATAGTCTCGCTCTCGCTGGTCTCTAGTATCGTTTCGCTCTCCAGTATCGTCTCTTTGGCATCGTCTCGCTGGTCTCACTCTTGCTAATAAAGTGACAGATCCGTTATTCATTCCGGATAAGTTTGAACTTTTTGAGAAAAGTCACAAAGAGTTTGACTTTTCCCACATGGTGAAATGTTTGTAATACCCCTAATATTCTATCTCACTATCTTCAATTTGCGAGAAACGAAACTAGCAAGATCAGCGAGCGCAAGACCAGCAAGACAATGCCAGAGAGACGATACCAGAGAGAGCGAGACTATCGAGACGATAGTCACAAAAAGCCAAATTTCTTGGTAGATTCAAACCTTCGGAAAATTTGGGCATTCTGTGACTTTCTCGTAAGATCTTATGGGAAACCTTACGGGAAAAGCCACAAAATGCCCAAATATCCTGAAAGAAAGTTGGTGTATACTCATGAGATTTGGACATTTTGTCACTTTTCTTGTAAACTCATTCAACTTACGGGAAAATGACAGCAAACAAAAAACGCATACCAAATTCTTTTTCTATTTGATTTCAAACATATCCTACACATATTAAACCTTCTTTACCATAAAAATTCATTTTCTTTTCTGTTTTTTACCAGAAACTATTCGAAAACCTAAATTTCTTTCCACCGTTTCAAACATGTTCTTTGTGGGCTGGTCATATAGGATGGGATTTTACCACAAATGACAGAAATTAGAGAGTACTGTAAAAAAAATAGACTCTAGGAAAGAAGATGGTCTCAAGGTTTAGAGAAGAAGATGAGTTTGAGTGTTGAGAAAAATGGATTTTGAGGTATTAATGTCATTTCATTATGTGAAACCCACCTCTAAAACTTTGAATAGTTGAAAGAAAGGTTAGAAAAAGAATTTTTAAAAAAGGGGTTAGTTTTGTCCAATACAAAACTTTTTGGGTTAGAAATAACAATTTTCCTTTTTATGTCTTCTTGCACTGATTGGAACGATAATACAACAAGGAGAACAAGTGTTCAATTGATTGAGTATGATGCAATGGAATACGATTCTGAAGGTTTAGCACCAGTTTTGTACCATTACATTCTCTTTCAAGGAGTATGCCTATCAATGTCGTAGAATTCTATATTCTTGTACTTCTGGGAAATTATCTCAGCTTGTACTTTTCTGGCAGTGTCTGTAGCACAACCAACAAGTATAAGAACAGAGGTTCCCGCAAATCCTCGAAATGCCGTCAAATGTGTTGTTTGCTCAATCACCGCAGGACCAGCAGCAAGTATTGCCAAGAAGGCTGAACCAAGTACTGAAATCCGACTTAGAACCTATTGTTCATTAAACAACAAGAAGACATCAATCAATACCTTGATCATTTTAGGTGCCTAACATCTTCAGTTAGAGTAATTTCATTTGGGCCAAAATGAAAAGATGACAGAATCAGCAGTAAGAACAATGAAATAATCGCATTAGGTAATGCAGAATTACCGCTTTCAGAAATGAAGCTGTACTTTTGCCTGGACGGACGAGGGGAATCGAAGCACCCTGCCGCTTCAATTGTTCACTCACATCATCGGGATCCAATTGTAGGAATGTGTAGTAATAGTTGAAGAAGGCTATCAAAAGGATGTTGGTTGGCAGATAGAACGAACCTAAGGAAATCCCATTTGTTAGTTTTGTAATACCAGTAAGTCCTATCTACCAACGATGAGATAACCTCATACCACCGATGATGTAACTGAACAGCAATTGAACCATTTTTTTCCCCCAAAGATCAGAACTTTTTTACAAACTAAATAGTAAACATGAATTAAGCAAATTCAGTGGTCGGTAAACCAAAACATCTTACCTCCTGGATTTAAAGCAAGTGCAGCCTTCTTTAGGACCGATAACCCCGTGAAGCGAGCTAGAGTACCTGGAAGGGCTAATGTTGATGTCGAGAAAATGATTGGCATCACACCAGAACTATTTACCTGTGCATGATGAAATCAGTAAAATAAATACCAAACTTGTACAACTCCTTGTTGGTTAACAAGTCCCAGATGACAAATTTATGAACTTTGAGTTGCGGCAACATGAATAAAGATTTGAAACCAAGATCTCCTAGTTACTGCATCAAAGCGCTACAAGACTTAAAAGTTTAAGCTTCTCTGAAGTTTAAGTTCACTGCTGGCTGATATACTAATTCAATGACAAGAATAAAGAAACAGGACTACAAACCTTGAAAGGCAGGTAAGCAGATTTCTGAAGTCCTCCACCTCTGCTTGTGTATCTTGAGGCATAGTTGAGGGGGATTTTCCTTTCTGCTTCCTGAAAACCTTGGTTCAGATAAATTATAATCACATATGGTAACACATCTTCTGTAATGAGGAAAATATATGTATATATATGTGCATTACTTACCTGAACATATACAATTCCAAGTACCAATAGAAAGAAGGATATCATGATAGCAACCAATCCTACATAGTTACCATCCTGGAATGCCTGTGCAGCGGTCCTTCCAAAGGATGCTGGTAAATAGGAGATGATGCTGGTGAATATTAAAAGAGATGTCCCATTTCCTAGCTTTAGGTCTGTGATCCGTTCCCCAATGTACGTTGTTATGACTGAGCCAAGTGTTAATAAAGTAACAGAAGAGAGCACCCATTCCGTACTAAAATCATTAACATAGGGGCGAAGGTAGAGAACTTGGCCAATTGCCTGTGAAGAAAATGATACATAATTGAAGAATCTTAAAATAAAAGGTCAAAAATTTTTGAAGTACATTTAAATGTTAAGTACAACATCCATTAGCATGAAAACGTTTGATTCACAAAAGAACATTAGGAACTATGTGTTCAATGCCTAAGATCCTTCATATTTGGCAATTGTTCCTGATTTTTTCTTGCATCTATGGTTGTTTGAATGGCTGCACTATTGGGATACTGAAACCAGCTTCCATAAATTTAGAAGTAGAAAATAAATAATTCTTTTTTAAAAATCCTTCCAGCAGAAATGTCTGTCTCTGAATGGACTTTGACACTTTGTTATAGACTCGAGTATTGAAAGCTTCAAAATACTTCTGTCCATACTCTTAGAAAGTGCACGTTCTTCAAACAGAATGTCCATTTAATTCAAGATTGAAAATATGTAATCCAGCAAAACTAAATGAGTTAAGGTCAGCTTCTACAGTTTTCCCCCTTCTGAAATTATTTCACCCTACCCCTTCTGAAATTATTTCACCCTATCATATGCCATATCTTACTTGTACGATTGCAAATCCAACTGAGGCATATCGAGTATATTGCAGAATTTTCTTTCGCCCTGCTTCACCTTCTCTTTTCTGAAGGTCTTGCAATTTTGGATAAATTTGAGCAAGAAGCTGGAAGACAATTTGTGCATTGATGAAGGGAACAATGCCAAGGGAGCATATCCCCAGCCTACCAATGCCTCCTCCAGAAAAGGAATCTAAAGTGCTCAATAAGCTATTCTGATCCAAGTTCCCAACAAAAGCCTCTCGGTTCACTCCACCAAGAGGTATATAGATTCCAAGCCTTGAAAGAGCTAAATAGCCCAAAAGCTGTAGAAATTTTCCAGGCAAGGGACCTTTGAAGAAATCCCCTATGTCAATGGAACTGTCCTCGATTGCAGCTGCAAAGTCAAATTAGTTTCAGTAATGCCGGTTCAGGAACTATATCCAATACTTGTTATGACATTAAAGGACAAGAAAAAAAACCTGCCAATCCACGAGCTGAGGGGGATTTATCTTTTTTTGTGCTTGAAGCACTATCAAATGTTTGACCAAAATAGCCAAGAAAATTTTCCCACGTACTACTTAATTCGGAAGAAAGATCTGGACGGATGCCCAATGGATCAAAAACTGAGCTCTCAAAACTGAGAAAGAGAAAATATTATCATGTCAATTATTGACCAACCACCATTACGGCAGTTCTAGAACAGAGAGACACTAACAAAGAATATATTGGTTTTAGTTCATTTCCCAAGTTGAATGGACCTTCAAACCAACGTATGGTAGGCAATGCTGAATGTCAGGTAGAAAATAAAACAATTGAAAAATGTATGCATTGGCATTCCTTCATATTTCTTGTTAAAAACAGACAAATCACAAAGTAAATGTTAATGTCATTTGAGAAATCAAGGACCTGCATCATATGGAGTAATATATTATTTAGCTTGTTTGAATCTATCAGTATATGATTAGCATCACCAATTAGCTAAGTAGATATATTTATTTAGAAGCTTGAACGAAGATATAAGAAATTGTATTCGTTGATCCTGAATTAGAGGGACTAGTTAAGTATGAATGTTCTAAAGTATGAGACTGAAGCCGCAGGAACCATGTAGAAATGCTGTAAAGATTCAAGTTTTCAACTTTAAGTAATTGAACGCTTCTCTAACAAAAGGCCAAAGCAACTGGCTCGAAATTACAGTACGAGAGCATGTGATCATTACAAATATTAGGTTCTTAAGAACCAATTAGACACAAAAACGCAAACTCAAACTGATCTCCATTGGCAGAATGGATTTCATGGAGTATATGATTGTGGACTTTGTCCATGCCAATTACTATGAAAAAATCAACCAAGATATGTCTATGAAAAAATCAACCAATATATGTTTTTTTCTAACACTTGGTAGTATATTGACCAAACTTGAACACAATCTACCAAAGGCGTTCTCGTCTAAATTAGTCTTTCTACATCCCCAAGTACAGCAAAAGCAGACCCTTACTCAAGAATCAATGACTAACAGTTCTCCTTCAGGGGGATGTCCTTCTCCAGTGACAGACAAGCACGGAAATCTTAGAAGACACAAAAATATTTAACGGGCTCTGGTGAAGCAAAAGGTATAGAAAAACAAAGAACCACCCACAAGACCTACATGAAGAAGAAGGACCCATATAGAGAAAAGCCCAAAAAGCAAACCTAGAAGACTAGTTGAAGGAATTGAAGGGCAATGATCAGAAAAAGAAGATAAATGCAGGAGCCTCACCTGTTGGAAATGAGGGCAAGGTTCCAGGATTTGGTGGCGCTGGGCTTGCCTGGAACAGAGAAGGAAGCTCGGGTGAGTGAAATTCTAGGTCTTAGAAAGCGCTTAGAATTGGTAAGAGATTGAGTGGAGAGGGTGAAGGGAATGGGCAAAGAAGAAGCTGCAGCAGCTTCTCTGAGTGTTATCAACATTATTTGCTCCCACCTCAGTTTCAGTTTCTGAAAGGTTAACGATATGTGACGCTCAGTGGATTAGGCGTTTCCGCTGCCTCATCCCCCTATACATCTTCTTCCGCTTTTTCCCTTTATTAAATTTCCTTGTTGGATTTGTAGTTTTCTTTTGACTTTGAACCCATGTCAAAATGGATTATGTTTAAAGCTTCCTCTTCAATCTTTTTTTTTTTTTTTTTTTTTCAAGCTTGCACTTAATCTAATTGTAGTTCATTAAATTTTGTTTAGAGTACAAATACCCTAATTATAATGATGAAGAAGCTGAATGTCGTAGCCAACTAGAAAATTCATCTCGCCAAACATGAGATTCAGGCCCATCCATTTAACGAGTTAAACCATCAACAACCACATTTTGAGATCGTCAAATATGTCGAAAAGAAACCTTTTACTGGGTCCCAACTCCATAATATTTTCTATTACTAATTTTATTGGGGTTAAAACTTCATCCTCTCCCTTTAACAAACACATTGCTAATAAATTATCTGATTCCACTATTAACGACAATTGACTCAAAGCAACAACCGCCCCAATGCCCACCTCAATTGCACGTACTTCCGCTAACAATAAATCAAAAGGCTCTTACACAAACCTCCCACCAGCCACTATGAGTGTGCCTATGTGATTTTGAAGAACTCATTCAACACCACCTTTGCAAGCAGAGCCAAAGGGCAACGTCAACCACCGCTCTGGAGGTTGGGCCCAACTAACCCAATCGTCAACACTTCGCACCTTCGCCATCGCGGCAACACACCGCCCACCCGACAACCTTGCCATAGTCAAATTTGGACACCTATAATGCGAGAGGAATCCATGGATAGGCTCGAGCAAAGCCCTTACTGATCCACCACCCCTACGAAACACCACACGATTGTAAAACTCCCAAATATGCCACATCACCATGAAAAAGACCACAAGATCATCCAACTCGTTGTGCTCCCTCACCCACTTATTCCGGCCACACAAAAGAGACACAACATTAGATGGTAAAAGATATGGCCCAATGGCGAAGATGGATCATTGTCTCTTCCTTGCAATGACAAAATAGGTATCCAAAAGGAGTTAGCAACATAAAAGCAGAAGCAATTAGGATCTAAAGCAATCTAATTACATCAATTTTTAAGCTTACACATGCCTGTTCTAAAACGGAAAAACAGAGACAAGAACACTTACTTGTTGTAGCTCAAAATTGATTTGAAATCCCTCAAGCTTTTGATCATGAACACTTCTTGGACCACCACAAGAGTCTTCCTTGTTATTCTCTGACCTTAAAACGGATTATTTGATCCAAATTGGGTTAAATTTGGAGCTGGCCTTAGAACAGATTGTTTGATCCAAATTGAATTTGGAGAAATTTTGAGCAATTTTGTGAAGAACACAGTATTGGAGAGTTTGAGGTAGGTGAAAATTTCCAACAAAATTCACTAAAATTGCGAACCAATTTTTCAAATTTTCTTCTATTGAAAGGTTGAAGATGAGGTCTACACCTCCTACTTCAAGTGGGAAATTCCAAAATCTAATTTCTCAAATAAAATTTGAATTTTTAATTTATTTTAAAATTAATTCCAAAAATCAATTTTAAAAAACATTAATTTAAATAATAAATAATTAATTAAATTAAATCAATATTTAATATTAAATTAATAATTGTTCCACTTTTCCCCTGCAATTCAAATTCAATGAATCTCTATTCATCTGAAAAAATATTTAAATCACATTTAAATATTTTTAAGTCTCCAAATTTGTTTAATTCACAATTAAAATGAACAAACCATAAAATTTACTCCTTAACTGAATTTGAATAACTTCAAATCCGGTCAACACACTATTCTAAGGTTTAGTCCTGAGCTAACGAGGAGATCTAATGAACCTACAGATCATGAGCTCCAACGATTTGAAATTAACCGGCTAAACTTTTAAAACCTAGTTAATTACCATTCGTTAACTACCGGGACACTCCACTATAGCTCAGTAGCTGCACTCTCTTCTTCACTGTAGATATATTTCTATTCATTTGATATAACCTTGATATAACCATGATTAGTAAGTCAATCATCACCAGTTGTTCGTAATTATAGTTTGGTCAGAATTATCGTTTTATGTCGTAATTACATCTCGTTCAAGTCCAATTAATTCTCTAATAAAAAATTGGTTTATGGTCTAACCATCAAACTGAGTCCCTCTCGAGCTAATGAGAGGGTGGGACCCCTTGTTTAAGACTCACAATCATCACTTAAGGAAACAACTTCTCTACTAAGGTAGGAGTGAATTCCATTTTGCAGGACTATGTCCCCACTTATCTGTCAGATCTTATCCCTAAAATGGAGGGTTTATTAAGTTGGCAAACTTAGACCGCTCTCGCCCATGTAGATTAAAAGATAATCTCAAACAAATAGAAGTTCATAGTTAGCTCAGGATTATGATCGAGTTGCCTAGGTCATCAGGTTTTAAATAATTAGTTTTAACAGTAAACGGTGTTATAAAGTAAAAGTGATTATTTCATGATTTGGTCTTATGCAAACTCATTGCATAGGATGCCCCCACTCACATGGCTCTATATGAACGACATAGGATCACATCGTTTGTATCAAATACAAAATGGGTCGTATCTATAGTGTCCCCAGGATAAGGTACCCAGCCTTATCCTTATACTATAGACCATTTTGGCTATTACTTAAACTTGATCCACTTTACATAAAGTATAAGTATTCAACCTATAGTCAAGGGTTCTTAGTTTATTGGATTTAATAAATGCAACTCATATATTCAATAACAACTTTATTGAGAATAAGTTCCAAAAATTTACAAATTACGAGTTTTAGGACAAAAAATTCAACACGTCCCACATTCAGCACAATCCCCTTGTTTGCCAAAGTTACTCGTGTTGGAATGATGTCAATTGATAACATGTAGAAATACAAGTTATTGTATTCTTTATTTCGAGTAATTGGAGTAATATTGATGATACATGCATGATTTTGATACTTAAATTATGTAATATGAATAACTCTGCGTTTACTATGTTTACATAAACATTTATATCTGGTATATCAGTCATTTGATATACTCTATATGTCACACCCCCTCCCAGATACCTTCCTAACCCAGGAAGAAGTGTGATGACAACGGAGACCGACCTTCTTACAACATCCACTATCAACCATAAACTCTTCCTTTACCTAATAAACAGTTATAAACCATAAACTACTTCACACATACACTAGAGTTCACTTGGCATATGCACATCCTTCTCATTCAGACATATAATAGCATAAATCCACAACAACTTCCTTAACCCTCTCTATATGTACAACACATGATCCAGTACAATTATTTACAATTTTCAGAATACTAAACACCGTTGGTAGACCCAGACGAGATCTTGTGTAGGCTAAGCATCCCGAACTTGCTTGCTGCTTGGAAAAAATAGAAAAATAAGGAAAACGTGAGCTTGAACGCCTAGTGAGTGACTAATTAAGTTTTTCTCAACAAGGTATAAAAATATAAAATCCAGCTATTTGAGAATATAAAACTCAGCCATATCCATCACTAGCATACATCAGATCATAGTTTAACCATATCTGGTTATCTATGGAAACATTATTCAAAAAACCGTTTCCTTAAATCTCCTTCCCTAGTTGAGGCTGAGCGAAGCTCACCGCACCCAACGTCGATATTTCTTAGCTGAGTGGAGTACTCTCAACACCTCAGCATCAGTCTATCACAATTTGCTCACGGCCTACCCAAGTACCTTCTCCCAGTCCCTCGGTACTGGATCCCCAGGATACTCAAGTGCCTTCTCTACATCTCTCAGCACTGAGTTTTCAAATACAAGATTGCCCACATGCCTTCACATCGTCCCTCAGCATTGAGTTTCTTACAACACTGGATTTCCCACATACCTTCACATCTCCCCTCAGCATTGGGTCCCTTAGAAAACATTATAAAGTAAATATGCTTTGCATGAATAATTCTTTATACATCATTTCATGATAAACAGAACAATATTAGCATGAAGCTAATTACATACACAAATATCCCACATGCCTTCTCTTCGTACCTCGGCATTGGGAGCCATTCAAATAAGAATACAACATAACATAAAATCATGAGTTTGTAATATCTCATACATCACAACACTTTTCATATGCTCACACACTTTCGTTATTCACCTCGTAATTCATATTCTCATTCATACTCTAGTAACGTCTCATCCATCAAAATACTTTTCATAAACTCATATGCTACCTTTAGTCTCATCGTCATAAATCAAAATTCATACGCTCATATGCTTTCTTTAGTCTTACCGTCATATATCACATATTTAATCATACTCTTGTGACCTTTCATACATCACAACACTAAATATAAGCTCATATGCTTCTATCTACTCACATAATTACCACCATATAACACGTAAATATTCATATACTTGAGTCCACTCCCACATCGCAATATTAATCATAAGTTCCCATGCTTCCATCCATCTTATCCTTATTATTCACATACTTTTGCTCAGTCTATATGTATAAAATAAATATTGAAACAGCTCATTATACCGCACATGGAACACACATAAAGTTCATAGAATCCCATCATGTAAGCATTTATCAACAAATATTATCAAAAAACTATTTTAAGACTAAACACTTTTAGATAGAAAGTCACTCATGACTTTTCCTAGGCCTTGAGCGGATTGTACACCTTTCCTAGCTCCTCTCGGCCTGAAATAACACATTTCTCGTGTTATACTTCCCTAAAGTTCCTTTTTACAAACCATTAGTTTACACATTTGTATTTTATTCATGTTACACTACTAAGACCAATTTCTTCCAAAAATAATCACAATAAGCGAGATTCCACACCACTAGTGAGATTCCACACTACTAGCGAGATTAAACTTCAGGCACACGACACTAGCGATACCATGGTGAGCGAGACCAGCAAGACTCACTGAGCAGCGATACCCAGCGATACCCAGCGAGATTTGTGAGACGCATAGCTCTCTGCGCTACCAGCGACACTCGTCTCGCTACTCACTCTCCAACTTCTCAACGGCACTGCAATTCCAGCAACACCCGTTATCTCAGTTTCTGTCTTTCCTCTTATTCTCACTTTTACCTATTAAAAGTCGCATTTCCAACCAAATTTAGAAACTTCTTTCCTTCTACAAATTTGTAGAAAAATATATTTTCTAGCTTACCTTAAATTTTCGAGGCTTAACTTCTCCTCGTTAGTCAGATATTTCAAGATTACCTCACATTACTCCAGATCGCACAGCAATTCTGTATCAGTCACTTCCACCTAAACGTTTACATATTTTTCTTCCAATTCAGCTCAAACATCCTTCATAAAAGTTGTTAAGAATTAAGTTAACTTACTGACCTTAAAATTTCACCCCTAAATTTGGCCTCTTCAGCTCGTTCTTCTCAAACACTAGACCACGCTCGGATTGCGCGACAGCAGCCAGACTCATTGTTCCGGCTTCAGTTTTACCACGAAAACGATCTGAATTCTTCACAACTTTGTCCTGAACACCTTCTCCTATCTCTCTTCGTCTCTCAGCTGTGAAATTCAACTGATTTAAGCTTTTGAATGTGTTTAAAATGATCAAACACTCAGCTTACTCACTTAAATAAGCCGTCGACTTAACCTCCACCTTCTTTCCTTTAAAAATGAATTGGCTAATGCATACTTCTGCTCACCAACGCATAACAGCTTTCACAAATGCATGACACACCCTCACCATTGCATAGCAGCCTTCACAAACACATGGCACGCTCTCACCAACGCATAACATCCTTCACAAACGCATGGCACACCCTCACCAACGCATAGCAGCCTTCATAGACGCATAGAACACCTTCAACGCATGATAACTCATGCCTTAAGGCTCTCGGCCACTCTTTACTTACCTTCTTTAACTTGTCATCTTCCAAAACCAATCTTTATAGCTTGCTAACTTCCTAAGCTAAGTGTGGGGCTTACACTATATTTGGTATATCAGTTGCCTAATATACCAAATATAAAGTATATAAGTTATACAATTGATATATCAAAACTACAATGTTATACTTAAAATTTTATTTAGAATAAAAGTTGATATACCACTAATACATTAATGATATACTTGAAATTGATTTTTTATAAGCATTAATCAATATTGATAACTTAACTCTATACTTTAAATGAATTTTGAATAAGTTTCTAACTATCACTACTGATGCACTAATAATCTATATACTTAAAATTGAATTTTTAATGAGTATTGATATACTACTCCATAAACCAATACAATACTTAAAATGAATTTAGATCATGAGTGATATACTATTAATACACCAAAAATATACATGAAATGAATTTTTAATGACTATTGATATACTATTATTACATCTATGTTGCAATTTAAATAAAATTTGACTGAGTGTTGGTAAACTACTATTACACCAATACAATACTTAAAATGAATTTAGATCATGAGTGATATACTATTAATACACCAAAAGTATACATGAAATGAATTTTTAATGACTATTGATAAACTATTATTACATCTATGTTGCAATTTAAATAAAATTTGCCTGAGTGTTGGTAAACTACTATTACACCAATACAATACTTAAAATGAATTTAGATCATGAGTGATATACTATTAATACACCAAAAATATACATGAAATGAATTTTTAATGACTATTGATATACTATTATTACATCTATGTTGCAATTTAAATAAAATTTGACTGAGTGTTGGTAAACTACTATTACACCAATACAATACTTAAAAATGATTTGGATCATGAGTGATATGCTATCGATACATTAAAAATGTACATAAAATAAATTTTAATGACTATTGATATATTATTGATACATCTATGTTGGAGTTTAAATAAATGTGAATGAGTGTTGATAAACTACTAATATGTCAAATACTTAGTATTGCATTTAGAGCCCATCATGATATAATATTGATATTTGTTTTGGTATATCAACAATATCATTGAAATGTCTTTTCTCTCTCTAGGTATATCAATCAATTAATAAGAAATATGAAATATTTGTTACACACAAGTAATATACCAAATTAAATATTACATGTATATCATTAAAATCATATAAAAATTTTAAAAATAAAACAAATTAACTAATATATTTTATATTTGGTATATTATTTGACAAAATTAATGCATTTAACATATACCATCAACATCAAAATTGAACTAATCGGATGAAAAGAACTCTATTTCAAAAGGAAACAAAAATAAAAATAATATTTACCATAATTAAACAAACAATATCGACCATAACATAATCAAAGTCATGTCATATTAGTTGTATAAATAATATTCTTTAAATAAAATATATTTATTATTTAATATACCAAATATAAAATATATCAGTTGACTGATATACCAAAATATAAAGCATATCAAATACACCTGATATACAAATGAGGGTAAAATCATAATAATAAAAAAATCGAGAATCAAGTTTAAATTTTTTGCTATATATGGAATTTAAAAATTGCTATGTTTGCAAATACCTTTATATTTTTTTTTTTGCTACCTATTGCAAGTTCTCTTAATATAAAACGTTGGATTTATTTAGACAGGTTTACATACTTCAATAATATATAATATGATTAAAAACAAAATCCAAACAATTGCGAAATAATAAATAATAAATAACATGCATTAGATCTCACAATTAACAAAGAACCAAAACATGAACTAATCTAGCAAAGCATGAAGTGAAAAAGATAATCCTAGAGAGAAAGAATACTATAGTAACAAGTATGGAATGGAATGTAGAATATATGAGCACTCACCTTGTTTATGTAGAGATATTCTCTGTATCATTTTTAAGAAGAAATTATTTGAATCAATAAAAAGAAAATTTTAGCTAATTGGGGGATCCTATTTTAAAAGAATTATACATAAGCCTAAATAAATTAGAATAGTTTCCTAATTGATTATTTATTTACAAACATAGTCTAGAATTTATAATTATGATCGTGATATCTTCAAGTTGTAACTAAATTTGCATATAGGACAAATATTTTAGCCTATTACATATTCCCTGAATTATAAGTTCGGAAGATTCTAAAAACAAACATTAGGTATGAAATTGAGGACAAAATAATAGCATTCAAAACGAAACAAACACAAAATTTAATTCATATCTGGAGGTTACATGGCTATTAGGGAACTCAACTCAAAAATGTGGATTGCAAGAACCATAACATGACGTGGGGGAAATCTGTACAAAAGATTTTTGTGGGCAACGCCAAGTTGCATAGTTTTGAATGGATATGAATGAAAATTCAAGAAACACAAACCGGCGGCTGGCTTTTGTCGCTTTCTTTCCCAAACACCGTCTCCAACAAAAATATTACAATCACATAAAAATTTTTCCTCAACCTCAATTACGAACGCATTCATTCAAAAATTTTGTGTAACTCACACCCTTTATCATACTTTCAAACTAGAGAATATAATTTAACTAAAATTAGCACTCTCATTCTTAAAGAGGCATTTGAGGCATTGGTTATTATAGTATGTAAGTTTTAATAGTATGTGTTGGTAGAATGAGTAGGACAAAGAAATATTTGAAATAGTATTACTGTAGCTAATTGTAAATTATAATAGTTGAAAACACCAACTATTATAATTGGTGCCCACAAACTCTCAAAATGTTTCTAATTGGGACAATTTGAAATCAACGTGTAGACTTCTTTGGTAGTACTTGAAATTCATCACTTTCTTAAATTTTTTGAATGGATAACAGTTAGCATTTTTAATATTCGGCCAAAACTCTACGCACCCCAGCGGCCACCTCCCACTCCCACTCCTTTCAACCACACAAATGGCCGGTTTCAGAAACTGCTAGGCAGCTTCGCCTCCATGTTTATATTTGTTTTTTTTTTGCCCTTTGAACCAGCCTTAGAGTCAGTGACATGACAACCCCATTTGGTACTTACATTTATGATCTTTAACTAAAAAGTCCACTTACAAAGTCTTCACCCAAAAATGGACAAACAAGCTTACGCTCATCTTTGTCATTACCATGTTTGACCCATATCATTCATTACTCGTGCAAATAAACAATCCTCCAATGACCCTGCTATTGCTATTCATTATTGCTTGCTTCTTTCTTGGGGAAAGTATATGTATATTCATATAATAAATATGAAGGTGAAGACAATTGAATTAAATAATTCCCAAGGATAAAAGAAATTACAAGACATATTGCTTTTCCTTTATCAACAATGCTCAAAAACCCGATTTTAAGCTTACCCACTATTTGTTTCTGGCATATCTAGATACTGTTAAAATTACAACACCTCCCCTCCCCCAGCCTTAGGGGCAAACTATATATGCATATATACAAGATTTTATGTTACCTCCACCCTATTCTCATAATCCATCTACTGCTGTCACTACTTTTATGTTACTAGGCAGCAAATCTCCTCGCCTTCGGTTGCCTGATTCACGGTCTAGTTCGAGAGTAACAACTACTGACTTGTCTCGTGCGCTGCCTTCTGGTTTTGGAAAGCAAGCCTTGAGATGGTTGAAGCTTGGAACTACTGCTTTCTCTGTCCATTCTTCTAAACCAATGTTGCCAAACCATACCCCAGCTAAGATTTTTTGAAGAGCCTGGTCTTGTAACTCGATTGCGACTCCCTCCCCAATAATGGTGGAGAATTTTTCGTTGATAGACGTTTTAATGTCTTGGATTATAAGATTGAAGTTGACTGGCTTGAAGATAATGGCATCATCAACGATGTCCTGAAGCTCGCTTAATGCTGGTGAAGCTGTGGTTGATTCCATCTTGCTTAGGCTATATTCATCTTCATGATCAATTGTGAGGTCGCTTGAGTTGTGTGATCCATCTGCAGTATCGTCATCTGCATTGGCAGCCTCATTCAAATCGAAAAACAGACCATGATTTGTTTCTTTCCTGGTTTTTGTGAACCTTTCTTCGTTGCAAAGCCAATTCCCTCGACGTTTTAATAGCTTTTCGGACAGAGATAGCCTCAATTGCCAACTTTCACCAGCTAAATTTGTGAGCTCCTTCTCGCCAAGGGAATTTTGATCTGACAAGTACTTTAGATCGTCCGGTAGCCAAACAGTTGTGAGGATGAAAATAACATTACCAAGGCTGATTTCTCGACCATGGGAATCAATGAGCCGACCACTTTCAATTGCCCGTTTTACACTCCCACGGAATAGAATATCTGCTTCATCAATGTCCTCAAGAACTATCACTGAAAATGGATTCTTCCTAACAGCCTCAGAAATTTGATCTAACGGGGTTCTACCGCGAAAATTATTGTCCAATCTTCTACCATTAAGTTGTGTACCAAGACAAATGGTAACCAGGATGGACCCAGATACCAGCTCTGAAATAGCTGATGCCATCTTCTTCTTGCCAACTTTGTCAGGCCCCGCAAATAATAGCCAAATGTCCCCTTTTGATCCAGCACCCTGACGTTTCCTGTTGCCCAATTTGCGTTGAGTTATTGTGTTAGCCACAGCAGAAGCTGCATCTCGCTGCCACCAAACCTTTTCCATAAGAACTTTAAGGATCTTCTTGTATGAATCAACATCTGTTATACCAAGAAGTTTGGCACTCTGAAGATCCAGAGACTTCATCTCTGGTCTGGAAGTTTTATGATTTTGGCCCAAAAATTCTTTGGTGCAGTCTTTACGAGTTTGTTCGGGGATGTTACCACCAAACTTCCCTTGCCCAAGAATCAAGTCTGTTCGTATTGAGCCGTAGTCAGATGGCTGGTTGGGTTGTGGATTCATATTCAGCTGAAGAGTTCTCCCAACGCTTTTATTCAGTTCTAACCTAGGCTGACAAGGCTGGCACTTGAGCAAGTTTTGATTATATAAACCTGCCGTTGAGATCCCTGTTGGCATATTTCCTGTAGAACTGAAAATTTTCGATTGATGGAAATTGGGATGAAGGTGCAAGCATGTAGTATTCCATTTCTTTTGTAGCTCCTGAGTCCTCTGCTTCACTATCAATTCTTTGTCCTTGCTCTGCAACAAAACACAAACATAATTTAGCTTAAACTTGATTTCATTTGAAATTTATCACCCAAGGAAATGATAACGTTACCTGTTTCGAATCAACTGATTCAGCATTAGGAGAATGATGTTTAGCCTTTTGCAGCCAGTGTGGCAGTGGAGGATGATTACTGTCTGTTTTGACTCCTGAAGAAGATTTCTCAGACTCCTCGTTCATGAGTTTTTGTAGTTCCTGTTCATACTTCTGCGTACATTGTGGGCAGCAAGTTATTCTCGGACCATTATTTAGAGTCTCAGATTCATGTCTCAGTTGGCTAATGGGAGGGGTAGGAAAGAACTTCATTGGGGACAAGGATTCGATTGAACTGCCAAGAATCTCCTTTGTTCCAAACCTAAATGAACAAGATCAAAAAAGACACTCAATACCCAACTGAAGAGAACAATAGAAATCAATCACAAACAACAAAATTGCTAAATAATTATACGAAATCATACAATACTTTCCAGACAATGGTAAAATAATCACAGAAACATTTCTGGGAAAGAAGTAATCTATAAGTCTAAGTCTAAATTTTCCAGCTTATACTTGATTTCTGCAATGACCCAAAAGTTCTTAAAGCTCAAGCAAATACGCTGTGCTTAATAATCAATAAGCTGAAGCTGGATGAAATAAAAAGGATAAGAATCCAAAAGTACCTTGGATATAAGCCAGAGCGAGGGGCTTTAGCCACAACAGGGACAACATGTAAATCCCAATCACTTTCAATTGAGGGATGATAGATTTGGCATCTCAAGAAGGTTTCACAAGTAGCGGTTCCGATTAACCACAGCCGCCCGGCAGTTTCCTCTCTGAACCTTATCAATAGCTTTCCAATCTTCTGAACGGCAGCACGGCCGGCCTCGGATACAACTGGCTGCAGCACCACGCCGGAACCTGGGGCTACAGAACTCGCCGGCTGCTCAATCAACCATTGTAAATTCCCCAAGTCAAGAATTATACTCCCAGAACTAGATTTGGCTATTCGGGTCGCTACCAAATCTTCCAATTCTTCAAGTTTTGTGGGTATTTGTGATTGTTCCTTCTCCAAATGGATAATCTCAGCATTCTCAAGCGGCCCTTCAGTCAGTTCTTTATTGTTAATTCGCCCAAAAAATTCCTCTAACATTGCATCTGTTTCCGAATCCCCAACTACGATTGGATTTCTCTTCGTCGGCCTGAGGAAAATATCCACGATTCGTTTCACTTCCTCCCCTCTCGTCTGTCCCAATTGGGTAACGCTTCCCTGATGCAACCGTGGATTCACATAAAGATTCCGATTAGGCGACGGGGAAGAGTGGGAACCTAATCCAATAGGGGATGAATTCACCACAGACGCCGACGAATTCAAAGACCGTTCAATCGTAGCCTTAACAGCAGGGCTCGAAAAGCTCGCTTCCCGCATAATTCTACTGACGCTTGGATCATCGAGAATCGATATAACTAGCTGCTCGAACTCAACTTTCACCGCTAACATAGGTTGTTGCTGCAATTCAGACGAGCCGCGGCGTTGGTGAGCTTGTGCACGTTTAAGGGCTGCCATTAACGCATTGGAGATCGGTGGTTCTGAGCCGGCGGACACGTTTTGGGCCGTCGGTAGGCGCTCGAGAGCGACGCTGAAACAGAGCTCGAGAGCTCTGCACTGAAGTGGGTGCGAGGAATTGGGATGGGACTTGATGCAGGCCTGACGAAGGAACCCAGTTGGTGAAGCCAACAAAGTTGCAGCCACATGGACCGGCGTGGTCTGGCCATGGTTACGACGACCCGCCTCGGCAATTGCCTGGTTCAAAATAGCTGCCGCCTCCGACGTCAGAGTTTGCAGGATCGTACCAAGTCCAGCTCTCATTTCCAGAATCGATATCCAAAAAATAATCCTTCTCCAAGTTTCAACCAATTAAAAAAGCAAATCAATTTCCGAGTAGAAATCTCGTATTCTCCTTCTCGAATCCACCATTGAAAAACCCAGTTGAAAAAACAGAATCTTGATGGTTCTCTGTTTCTATAGGACGATGAAGGACTGCGAATTCAGAGCTTAGAAAGAAGGGATGATGGAAAATGGTGAAGGTTTGGAAGGTGGTGAGAAGTAAGACAAATGCTCACTTTCAGAATAGAAATAGAAAAGAAATAGAAATGAATGAGAAAGGAAAAGATATAAATAAAATTTGAGGCTTTCTTCTTCTTCTTCTTCTTCTTCTTCTTCTTCTTGTTGTATAATGTAATGTAGTATACTTGGTTTTGTTTGTTTTATTTTAAATCTGTTCCATTTCCCTTTCATTTCCCATCTTATCTCTCACTTCTTGTCTCTGTCTGTTTCTACCAATTTAACTTTTTATAATTAATTAAAGTAATTTTAATAAGTTAGAATTCCACCTCCAAAAAGGTGACATTTAGATGATTAGATCCCTCCTCTCACATGAACCTCCTTCCCTTACTTTTCTCACCCCTCTCTCTTTGTCTTTTCACCCCTTTCAAAATGACAGATTTACCCTCCACAATAAAACCATTCAATCATATTCTTTCCCTCTTTTCTCCTATTCCCCACTTTTGCATCCTCAATTTAAATTAGATCAAAATACTCTCCGTATTTTCAATAATCTTTAAATTTAATTTCTATCTTGGTTTATTATTGATTTGTTTTTTTAGAAAAACGCCTTTTATTATTTATTAATATTTTTATTAAAAATATTATCAAAATTAAGATTAAAATTGAATAAACTCTAAAATATAGTATAAAAATGATATTTTAATCTTTAAATTATTATAACCCGCTTTTTCAGGTTCTTTTCTAGTTAAACAATAGTAACGAGTGGCATTTTAAAAAAAAAAATGATTTTGTAATTATAACAAATTATATATGGTTAATGGTTTCTAAATTTGGAAAATAATATTTTTAATTTCTATTTAAATCCAAGAAGAAGTTTAACCGTGATAGTTTTTAATCCTAAAAGAAATTTCTCGTGAATACATTACTTTCTTTATTACTATTGTTTTTGGCTTATTATTTTTGTTATAGTGATTGATACTTCGTAAATAGATACTATAAGGGATGGATATATCATTGATAGACTTCAATATAACTATAGTTTGACAATAACACAATTTACAATTGAACTAGACTATCTATAATATAACTTCAAGCAGTTGACAGGCTTCAATACATACATACTAATAAAAGTATGTATATATATATATATAGAGGACTTTATCAACATTATATGTCTACTGGTGATAGACTTGTATCACTAATCTATCACTAATAAAATGTAATAACCTATTAGTGATAAAGGTTTATGAGGCATAGACTTTTTAAGCATTCTTTGTAACTTTTTTTCTAATGGACTGATGGGCTTTTTAGACTTTTTACATGTATTAGATTTGAATTTTGCTATATTTACACCTAGGTAGTTTTAGATTTTTTTTTTTTTTAATTATTAATCTGGGTGATGTATATATACACACAACCAACTCATTTTTTCCTTTAATTTTTCTAGTTTAAGAAATGATGTGCAATGCAAACCAAAATTTTCCCCTTATGGTTATGATTAAAGCAACCAAGATATATCTCTCCAACTAAAAGATTAGAGATTTGTATCTCATTCTTACTTTTCTTTAAACTGGAAAAATAAAACAAAATCATTTAATTGACATTTATATCACATTTGTTGTAGGTGGTATATTTAAATTTTTTTTTCAAAAAAATGAGGATTTTGACAAAATTAATTGTATTGGATATATATGAATTAGTTGAAGGACTCTTTTCAACTATAGCAAAAAAATCAAAATATTTACAAATATAGCAAAAATTTACTATCTATCTGCAATAGATTGTAGATAGATGGTGTATTTTGCTATTAGTTGTAAATATTTTCATAATTTTCCTTAGTTTAAAATAAGTTACATCAGTAAAACTTTGAGATTTATATTTACTTGGTCTTTAAACTCTCAAGTCTTTGATACGTCATCGAATTTTAAAACAAATGTTTACCTCTTTTGATTGTTTTTCTAAAAAAGTCTTAATGAATCATTGGTCTAAGGTTTGTTTTTCTTTTTTCTTCCTTTTTAAGTTTCAAAGGAGCAAAATGGCTATTCTATTTAGGGGTATACACATTTTGGGTTGGGTTGGCTGGGTTGGTGTATTTTTCAGACCAACTCAAGATTTTGGGTTGGTCGGGTTGGCTACCCGAATAGGGTACCCAATCCAACCCTTAAAATTCGGGTTAGGTTGGGATGTCGGGTTGGGTTTTTTTTTCTTTTCTTTTCTTCTTGTTTTTTGGTAAATTTAGAAACATTATAACAACGGTTATAAAACACAATGATCCAAGATAAAGTATAAAATAGTTCTCGAACACTAATTGACATAAAAATGAAAATCCATAGTCACAAACATATTCAATTTCATGAATCAAACTTCTAAAACATAAAGTTCAAGATATCCATATCCATGAATCCGTAGTTGACAAACAAAATAGTACAACATTAATAATTTAATACAATAGGTCATCATTAATACAATACATAACAACATAGTTCTTAATCCTATAGGATTACGATTACATAACGACAATCAACGATAAACTATGAACCAAACTCTCTAAAATTGCAATAATTGGCATCATGAGCATTCAACTTAGTCCTAAAAATTTAAAACATTTCAAGCAAGTAGTTTAAATAAAATAAATCAACAATAAATAAATAATAAATAATAAATAAAACATTCAACTTACCATTAAAATTGCCAACCACTTATCACTCTCCCATGGAGTTTCATTTTTGTGTTATGATGGAAGACTTGACATTATCTAGAAAAACAATGGTAAATTGTTTATAAATAATAGTATATAATTTCATATAAAAATGCATAGTAAATTGTAACGAAAGAATAACAATTAAGTTAGAGTCACCAATTGCCACTCTCATTTTTTTCACAAATCTCCATTTCTTCAAGTTGTGGAGGAAGATCTAATAAGGTTGTTTTTCCATGAATCCAATTTAATGTTTATTCAGAACCACATTAGACACTGGAACGAAAAATGCATCTTGAGCAATTTTTTATAAAACTTAGTATTTAAAGCCATTTAGTAGACAATGAATTTGGCTACTAGAAGAACAAAATTTACAAACCTCAAAATCGGCTACGATTGGAAGAACAAAGCGGAATAAATGGAGATCTATAATTTAAAAAAATAAAATAAAATAAAAACAAGAATGAAGAATAAAAGAAGCACAAAACAAATCGGCGAAACTAAAACAAAATTTTTTAAAAAATTATATATAAAAAAAACTATCGACGAACTTAAACCGGCGGAATGGCGACAAACAAACCGGTAGCTGACGAGCGATCACGATTGCGTCTAACACAGACAGCGGATGAATGTTGTCACAACTCATGGGCTGTCACAATGGCGAATGAAGACAAACAGCTCCCACGATGGCAGACGAACGGCTAGATCTGAGCAGTGAGCACAGACGAGACTCGAGTAAATGAACGACGACAAACAAACTAGTGGAGCGGCAGTCACGGTAGGAGGAGAGGAGTGGCAGTCGGCTAGCGTGTTGCGTGTAGGTGAGGTGACTCAAAAATGAAAGAAACGCTAAAGTGCACTTATAACATATATATATAATTAGTAATTTAGGTTGGGTTAACCCAAACTTTTCAAAATTGCAACTCGAGACCCAATCCAACCCAAAAAAATAACTCAACCCAACCATTATTATACGGGTTGGGTAGTCCATGTTATTCAGATTGTCGAATAATTTGAACACCTCTAATTCTATTTGATAGAAAGGATATCGTAAATAAATATTTAAGTTTGGCCTAATTTTCCTTTGCCCCTCCTTATTTTTTTGTCCAACCTAATTTGTCATTAGATTTCAATTTGGATAAGGATTCCTTGGTATCTTTATTTATTACATTTTACTTTACAATGTATTTTGTTGAATCTTTTAAAAAAGAAGAATTGAAAGGTGGTAACAATAAGAAACAAAAATGTGTTCAAAACAAATCTAATTAAATAAACCCATGCTAAGATAATGATTTAAGTTATTTCTCTTTTATCATTATAAAAATTAAATAAAAAAAATTATTTTCATTTCAAGAATTTGAGATTTTAACTAGATTGTCTTAAAAGTCAAAATTATTAAAAGTAGAATACAAGAGGAATGAACCAAAGCATTTTTAAGCATGGATGCTAAAAGCATATTAAAAAGTTAATATGAATCAAATTTTGATAAATAGTGACTACATTTTAGAATTAAAAGGATCAACAGCTATTAAAATTGACTTGATAACATAATTCTTCTTTTAATTTTAACGTGAATATTACAAGTTTTATGTAAATTGAATTGGACTTATTATTTAATTAGTAAATAATTTTTTAACAAATTAAAAAAAAAAAATCACTCATAAGGTATGATGGTAATAGCAATTATACCCTTAAACTATCAAGTATAAAAATTGAGCCCTCGATATTAAATGAATGTTAAAATTAGGTCAAATTGGACCTTCAACCTTGTATAATTGTATAAATCGTGTAACATTTGTACAATTTGAGGATTCAATTTTTATTATTTGGGGTCCAATTTCTACAATTATTATGAGTTTGAAGGTCTAATTTCAACACTTATAAAATTTAGGGTCCAAATTTTTACAATTGAAAATTTGAGAGGGTAATTGCAACTGAAACTACCATCATACTTCAGAAATAGTTTTTGTAATTTGTCTTTTTTTTTCTTTTTACAATAAATTTAGTAACTATTTAATATTTTTTATAACAATAAAAAAATAAAAAAAATTATTTTAAATGAGAAAACTATTGAAAATATTTATAAATAATAACAAAATATCATAATTTATCTATCGCAATCACAATTAACACTAACGATAAAGTAATTATTTAATATTCATTGTAGCAAATAATTAATAATAAATGCCAACCAACGTATTGCATTGGTGGTGGTAACAAGTTGTGCCAATGTTATCATTCACATCATTCTTAACATAAAAAGAAATATTAATTTAAAATGTAGGTATACAAATAATTTATTATTCAAATAAAATAGAAAATTCTTTTCAAATATAAAAAAAATTAAAATATTTATAAATATAGCAAAATTTTATTATCTATTTGAGATAGACGGTATATTTTATTATTAATTATAAATATTTTTAACAATTTTGTAGTGGAATCACCAAAATTATAGTTCAAAATATATCAAATTAATTATTTTTCGACAACTATAACGTCACCTACTATTCATCGTATTGACCATAAAAGATTGGAGGACGATTAAAAGAACGAGTCTTGTAATTTTTTTTCCTTTCTCGTAATAAAAGGTTGCACAGATTTATTTATTTTTAATTGGGAAGGAACTCAGTTTCTACCAATAAACTTGTCACTTTATAGAACTTTCATTCTAAATCTTTAGTTACATTCTATTGAAATTTCAATGATATCAAATATTTTACAAATTTAATCTTAAAAATGACAAATAATTTTGTCAAAATTCACATAATCTCACCAAAATGCTCTAACATTGTTTTCTCAACAGAAACATGATCCAATGGCAATAGGAATAACAATCTTTATGCACAATAATCTGGCATTCTCCAACCATAGTTCTGCATGACTTTCTTTCTAATTTCATTCAAAAAGTCTCGAACAATAATCTTTAATTATATACTAATAATCTTTTCTTTCCTAATCAATATTCCAATTTCGACCCGTTTCCAACAAATTGATGAACCCATTTCTTCTTCTTCTTCTTCTTCTTTTTTTCTTCAAATTAGGAAGAGACCCATCTTTTTTTGTAAATGTCAATCTATCAAGAAAGGGTTACTGCATGTTGACATCCCTATCCCACTGCCTTAAGGCACACTTAAAAACGTTGTTAGTGACAGACTGTAGATGAAGAAAATTGATAAACGTTGACCTAAGCTAGAGCTAGAATGAACTCTACTGATTAGTTCATTAATATTAATTTTGAGTCTATTCATTTTGTTAAGGTTTATGTTATCCATCACCATGTTACAAGTTCGAATCTCTCCCTCTATTTGTTGAATAAGAAAAAATAATGAGAGGGTTTCAAATAACATGATAATAATTAAAATTATATATGATATAGGTATTTTTTAAAATAATTATAAATATAACAAAATTTTACTTTCTATCTATGATAAATCGCGATAGATCCAAATAGACATCTATTATCTTATCAATAGACACGGATAAATTTGTATTTGGGTCTATCACAATGAATCATAGATAAAAAGTAAAATTTTACTATATTCGTAAATAATTTAATATTTTTTATTAATAATAATTTTCCAAAATATTTTGACAGGAAGTTAAAATTAAATAGGTCTGTGAGTAGTTGGTGTGGGTGGAGAAACAAAACATCCATAAAAGTGGAAATAAATGGAGAGAAAATGGTATGAAAGGGAAGTGTTGTTTCATTAATTGGGTTTGACAAATAATTAAGAGCATTTGCATTGCAAATTGCAAGCCGACCAATAAAGAAGGAAAAAAAAAAAAAAAAAAAAAAGTCAATTAATCAGGCGACGGTTTTGGTTTTGGTTGAATTTGCTGCCATACGGTTTGTCCTAGTTGGCCTATGCCCCACACGATTTGACTTGGTCAAGCTGACTCGCCACACAAAATGTCCACCCAATTCTTGTCTTTGACTTTGACCCAAACAAAACTCAATCTCCGGCCATTCGTTTTTCCAAAACGTCTAATCCAAAAATGAATGGAGAAAGTTTAAATGTAACAATAGGTTGGTTTAGTTTTTTCAAAATGTGAACATTTAATTTCAGAGTTTTGAGAAATTGAGTTTAATAGGTAGTTTATGTTAGTTTACTTCTTTGAGTTTTGTTTTTATTGTTTTTGATTTTGATGTGACATTTGAATCAGCCCACGAAAACTATAGTCATTTAAATTTTGTCTTTGGTCTACAATTCTCAAAAGTAGATTGGTTTAGTTTTCTTTTGAGTTTATTTTTAACGTTGATGTGACATTTAAATTGGCAATGAAAATCGTAGTACTTAGAAAAAAAAAAAAAACTAGGAAAGATATAATGAGAGAGAAATAATTTATTTTATTTTTTAATTTCAAATGTCACACATTAGAATTTAAAATATTTTAATTACTACTTCGTTGTTGTATAAAAAAGTTGCGTTAACCTTTTAAGTTTGTTTTTAAAATTTAAGGATAAAGAAGGTATATTTCAAAACTTGAGAGAACCAAACAAACATATTATCTTAAAATGAATATTGATTAGTTTGGGTTTATTTTTGCAATTATGCACTCTTTAAATTTAATTTTATTTTAAGAAAAATTCTACCTTCTTGCTTTCATGGTCTTTTGAGATCTTTTTCATGCCTACGTTAAAAAAATTAAGGGTCTATTTTAATAATTATTTTATTTTATTTTTCTTTAATTAAACATATTTTCTCTCAGTTTCTTAAATTGATTTGTATCTTTTTTAGTACAATAGTTGAATTTTTTTGTCAAATTCTAAAAATAAAAGTAAGTTTTTAAAAGTTATTTTTTTTTTCAAATTTTGGCTTGGTTTTTTAAACCATTAGTAAAAAGTAGATAACAAAATAATAAGTTTGAAGGTGGAAATAGTGTTTATAGGCTTAATTTTTAAAAACAAAAACAAAGAAACAAAATGGTTACAAGACGGGGCCTAAATTTTTCTAAAAAAGAACATTAAAGCCCGGTAACCATTTTGTTTTTGGTTTTTAGTTTTAAAAAATTAAGCTTATTTTTTTTCCAATTTTTTTAACAAAGATTTGCATTTTTCTTAAATACAATGGTTAGATTCTTAGCCAAATTCAAAGAATAATAACAAGTTTTTAAAAGTTTTTTTTTTTTTTTTTAGTTTTGAAAATTTGGCTTTGTTTTTTAAACTATGGGTAAAAAAATAGATAACAAAGAAAAAAACTAAATGGTTTACAAATATTTAGTGTGTCTATAAGCTCAATTTTCAAAAAACAAAAACAAAAAACTAAATGGTTTACAAATATTTAGAATAGGAAGTCATTTAGGATTTATATACTTCAATTCTTTTATCCAAGCAAATTTTAAATTGGAAAGCCAAAAATCATCTCTGGAGTGTTTGGATCAAAAAATTCTTTTGTTCTTAAATACATGTAAACGCATTATATCGTAGGTAAATTCAAAACTAAAAGAAGAGTGTGTTTGGAATACCTTTTCAAGTGTTCAATTCAAAAAATAAGTCATTTTGAGAGAAATACAAGTGTTTAACAACTATTTCAAAATAAATTTTGAAAATTTTTAGTATCTCCATTTTAAATAGTTATTATAAAAAATATATAAATGAAAATAAATTTTTTAAAAAACATTTATTTTTTAAATTAATTCCAACGGTAAAAAAAATAATAATAATAAAAAATAAAAAATAAAAAACCTTAACTAAATCTAATTGTCCAACAAGTGTGTTGTCGATAAAGATTCAAGTAAAGACACCCTCTTTGCTGTGAACTCACAAATCCCTATTACCACTAAAAAATTTAACCTATTCGTAATAGAAGATTTCTCAACAATCCTATCTTCATTGATATAAAAGTTCTTATGGGTTTAATTTTAACCCTTATTAAAATTGAGGATTTAGTCTTAATACAATTAAAAAAAATTTGATAATATAATTACAACTACCACTGTATTTTTTTGTCGGATTGGTAAAATTGTTTTTAAAGAAAGAAAAAAAAAAAAGTGAAGAGGTTGAAAGAGTTGGCATATTAGATGATGATGACGCCCCCTTTTGGGTGGTGCACGCTCTCCCTTCCCTTGGATTGTCCTTTTTTTTTTTTTTTTATTATTATTTTTTTCTCCTCATCATACCTTTTGGCATGTTTCTTTAATTAATTCCTTTTTCCTCTTTTCAAATTTTGTGTTGCTTTTGCCTCTTATCTACTCCTCCTCCCCTTTTCCTTTTTATTTAAATATTGTCCTCCCCCTTCTTTTGCGGGCCCGCCTTGCTTTTCAATTATTAAAATCACAATTATTCACAACCCTTTTTTCTTTTATTTCTACTATTTACATTCTTTTAAGAAATTATTATTATTATTATTTGTAATAATTAAACATTGCCGTTTGAATTCTTCTTCATAAATTAATTTATCCCTAAATTCTTGACTTAACAGAAAGTTCTAAACTACCACTTTAATATAGTTTTTTTTTTAAATTTTTTTTTCTTACATTTGACAAAAAAGTTGTATCAATTTATCTAAATTTAGTTATTTAAATTCAAAAATAAAATAAACAATTAATAAACTCGTAAGAATAACCGCAACACAACAGAGTTGATAAAATATTAATTATCATTCCAAAGTTAGTTCTATCATCTCATTTAAAAAATTTTGAACTAAAAAAGAAAAAAAAGAATGAAATCTTTTAACTTTAAAGAATTATATTATATCCATTTCAACTACTTTTAATCCTTCTAGAATGGAAAATGAGATAAAAAGAGAAAGGGAAAAGAAGGATGAAAAGACACAATCTACTCCCACCATTTTAGTTTCTATCCCCACTTTTACCTAATAACATTCAAATTTTATAACCCATAGCTTCCCAAAGGTGATAGGTTGATAGCTAAAGGATTGGCTTCCAAGAATTATGATGAAAATAGAGGACCCCAACAATGAAATTAAACCTAATTAAAACCCAAGCCCTACTTAAGTTTTGGGTAAATAATTATATGAGTGGGCAATATGGTAATTTTGATTTTATGAAGGTCAAACTTCAAGATGACACATGGGAATAAAGGCAGTTGCAAAGTTTGAGGGGAAATAGAGAAGCATCCCCTCTAAAAAGTTTTGGTGGCTTCTTAATTGCATCCAAAGCATGTGGACTTTTCTCTCCATTCCCCACCACTACCTTTCTATAGTTTTATAGAATAAAGCTAAGTTGTGTTGCTTTTGAGATGACCAAAAAGAAAAGGCACCAAAAAGGTTCCCTTTACAATCCAGCTTCACTGTGTTTTAATTTGATGATGACATTATTAATCTTCAAATTAAATAAACAATACACTTTTAATTTGTATTCCTTAACCTTTTCAAAATCAAAATTTTCTTGTAAGGAGTTTGAGTAGTGATTTAATAAAGTATTATTTAGATAAAAGTAATCATATTAATTTTCAAATAATCTCAACAAGGAAAATTAATGAAATTTAATTATTATTATTATTAAAAGTATGGTGTAAGAGTTGAAGAAACTACTTTATCCACCCTTGATTAATCAACAATAATAATGGCGTGGACAAGTTGTTTTATGGATCATAATAATCTATTATACTTCCAACACAAGTTTCAAAAGGTGAAGAAATTTACAAAAAGAGGGTCTATAAAGTTAAATCAATGGCATGCACTTTTAGATACATTTGCAAAAGGACAGACATGCTTACCTAAGACCCTTGAGTGTAAAGTCTTGGAATCATTTCATTAAGACTTTAATGTCAAGATTTATGTATATATATTATTTTCAAGAAATGACCCAAGAGAATTCAATTTCAAAAGGTTGTTTTTTTTTTTTTTTTAAATTTAATTTTATTATTATTATTATTATTATTATTATTATTATTATTACTTTTTATTATTATTATTTTTTAATACTCTATCGACAAGCTAAATAATTGCCTTTTACAATAACCAAAAATCCCCCCCCCCCCCCC
>QLSR01000264.1:7405-78750 GCA_031780015.1 Citrullus colocynthis
GGGGGGGGGGGGAATGTAAGCTCTAGCTTTACTCTTGAGTTGTTAAGTAGAGCAAGTTGAATTAGGGTGTGTGGATTTAGTATATTTTCTTATGTTTAGAGCCATAGATGCATGGAAGAGATGCTACATGAGAAGTTCAAAAGTTGGCTTTAGCCACAAGGATGCGGTTTGATCCAAGAGACTAGACATTGAGCTTGATAAAGGGCTAGCCGAGTGGTAAAAGAAGTGTTAAGGATGAGGCTTAAGTGGCTAAGGTGGGCGTTGAGCTTGTATGAAGTAGCCGAGCCTTGAAGGGTGAGGCCTTGGCATCCAAGAAGTTCTAGGCTTGAAGATCAAGTGGGCATTGATAAGAGAAGAGTTGGCGTCCAAGAGTGGGCGTCCAATGATCAAGTAAGAGTAGGCGTCCAAAAGGCCAAGTAGGCGAGGAAGGGTGCTCAAGAACCTCTAAAGGAGATGTGCTAAGTGTAAAAGGAAAGAAGATTTGAGGTAGGCATCCAAGTTATCCTCATTTTGGATAATTATGTTTAATTAATTAATTGTGGGTAATTAGGTGGCAATTTTATAATGTGTGGAAAAATTGAAGTAGGAGGTGGCAAATTCATGTTTTGCATGTTGAGATTTTGAGGGCTATAAATAGAGGTTCCAACGAAGGAGATAAGTTTGCTCAAATTACTCGTGCTAAGTAAAGAGTTCTCCTACCAAAGTTCTCCAAATTAAGCGTACTTGAGGTGAGAGGGCTGCCAAAGAAGGATTCCTTCAGGAAGAGGTTGAAAATTGAAGAGAAACCATTGAAGTTCAAGCTCTCGGGTAGGTAGAAGTAAGGTTGGAAGATCTGAGGATTTTGAGCTTGTCACAGAGAATTAGAAGCTCAAATTCAAAGGTAAGCAAGTTAAGAGGTTAATCTTGAGGTTTGTAAAAGAAACCGAAATTTAATTTGGATAGAGATATTAATTTTGGTGGTTTAAAGTGAAGGTAGTGCAGAGAAGGCTGTCAGGTGCAGCAGCCCAAGGTTGAAGGTGAGGGGTATGTTGTGGGTTGTCGGTGGTCTAGGCCTAAAGAAATTGTTTAAAGGCTAGCTTCGGTAAGAGGACGCCCAGTAGGCGAGTAGGCATGCATGCAAGGCAGAGTAGGCATGTGGGTGCGCAAGGAAGGCATGCATCTAAGGGCACGCGGGCATTAGGGGGCACTATCGACACTGGGTGTGGGAGGTCGACGCCTAGCTCCATGCGTGTGTGTGAGTTCGACACCCAACCTGTGTGTGCGAGGACGCACACTCCCATGGTCTTGCGAGGTTAGTGGCGTGGAACGCATAGGAGTGTGGTTTGAGTGTGTGTGTGGCCAAAGAAGGGCAGGCGTTCAACGCATAGCTAAGGGTAGTGTGCACGTGCCTGTGGGCAGAAGATTGTGCGTGAGTTGCCGCCCAACAGGGTGTCTATGTGTGCGTGACAGTGTGCCTGTGCGAGAGTTGCCGCACAAGAAGGGGGGTCGTGCAACCTATGGCTGGTGCTCGTGATTGTGCCTATGCATGCACAGTGTGTATGTTGTGTATGGCTGAGGTGCACGCATAGGGCTAGCTTACAACACTTAGAATTTTAACAAATTCTTTGGGCGTTGGTGAGTTATTTTGAGATAGGATTTGATCTTAAAAGCCTAAAAGGCATGAGTTATGATTTAAGAGAATTTTTAAAGAGACTCAATTAGGTCAATTAAATTATTTTCAAGCCAAGAGAAGCTGTGGGAGGTCTATAATCCATTTAGAGTTGGAGTAAAGGAGTGAGTGACAGATTTATTTAAATAAACATTACTTCTTGAATGACTTCTTTGTGAAATATGGTATTTGAAAAGCGTGACTTGTAATTGATTTCTAACAAGCTTGAAAAGCATGCTTGCTTGTTTACTTAAAGTTGACGAAACATGATTATTTAATACTAGTTTTGAGAATTCTAGGGCTTTTCATTAATTGATGTATGTTGAAAAGTTTATTTTAAAAGCATGCTCGTGTTCTTAAAATGTTTTTAAGGGACCCAATATTGAAGGATGTTGAGAAGGCATATGGACAACCTTGAGATTATTATGAGAGGAACTCAATACTAAAGGACATTGAGAAGGTATTTGAGTATCCCTGGGACCCAATATTCAAGGATATTGAGAAGGTATTTGGGCAACCGGAAATCTAGATATTCCTATGTGCACATAAAGAGAGTTGACGCTATTGTGTTGAGATTACTCCACATGAGCTAAGGTTTGTTTTCGACGTTGAGAGTGTTGAACTTACTCTATTTCAACTAAGGTTATCATAAATTTAAAGATAGAGATTTATGAGATTTACAAAGCTTTATTTACATGATTTGTTTAACTTGATTTCTCTAAAGCTTGAGCATGTTTATTATGTTTAAAAAATATGTGATCAATATCATGTCACTCACTAGGCAACCTAACTCACGTTTTTCTTTAAATTCTCTTTCTTCTAGGCAGCATGCAAGTTTGCAGTGCTTAGCCTACCTAGCCTCATCTGCTTCTGCTACTACATCTTAGTTTGTTAGATTATCTTGTACAAAGTTGTTTTAAGTTATGTTATGCATTGTACATAAGGGTTGGGAGTTTGTGAGTGATGTAAAGTTCATATACTGGAATGTGTTGGTGGATGTTACCAAACTGAGCTATGTATATTGTTTGTGATTATGAGAATGCTTTCTATTATGAGCTATTAACTGTTTATCAGGTGTTATATGTTATGAGTTCAAGGAAGAGTACAAGTTGATAGTGAGTGTCGTAAAAGAGTCAATGCTTGCAGTCCTCACATCCTTTCCTGGGTTAAAAGGGTACTTAGGAAGGGGTGTGACACACAATGTTAGGATTTGTGCCCTAAAGCCTCGTAATTGATTAGTTAATTAATTTAATTACTAATTATATAATATTAATTTATCCATTAAAGAAAAAATCCAAGGTTATTGTATGAAGTCTTGAACACGTATGTAATTGGCACACGGTGGATTATGTTCAAAAAATAACCTAAAGGTCTATCGTATATGGATAAGGTTGGGTGTTTTATCTCGGTAATACTATGGATACGACCTACTTTGTAATAGTTACAAATGGTTTGATCCAAACCGTTCATGTGGAGACATGTGAGTAGGGGCATCCTATACAAAGAGTTTGATAAAACTAGACCATGAAATATTTAATCTGTCTTTGTAAATTCGTTAATTGATGAGATTAATATTTCATAGGATAATCATGTGTGACTCGATATTAATCCTGAGTGACTTATGAACTCATGTCTGTGAAGTCAGTCCTTTGATTTGCTTGGGTGAGAGTGACCCAAGTTGCCAACTCAATAAGCCTGCAATTTTTGGGACTTGACTAAATAGGGAGTTGGGAATATAAGTTCACAAGATGGAGTTCATTTCTTCCTCGATAGAGTAAGTAGATGAGTAGTTCCCTTGAGTGTTGATTTTGGGTCTTGAACAAGGGGCCTCACCCTCTCACTGGCCCGAGAGGGACTTAGTTTATGGTTGGATCATAAACAAATTGTTTATTAGAGAAATCAGCTGTACTTAAGAAAAAGTGAAAATTACCTTTTGTGGGTCAAATGTTCTTAAGTACCTCTTATTACCTCTTTTCCTTCCCACCAACAAAATTGCCTTTTTTTTTCTTTCTCCAAAATTGGATACATATATAGAACAAAAAAATA
The DNA here is from genome assembly GCA_031780015.1 of Citrullus colocynthis. Lineage (NCBI taxonomy): Eukaryota > Viridiplantae > Streptophyta > Magnoliopsida > Cucurbitales > Cucurbitaceae > Citrullus > Citrullus colocynthis. The sequence goes on from QLSR01000264.1 coordinate 11,100, forward strand.
TAAAACAAACTACAACATACCCTACCCCACGTGGATGGAAAAATAAGATCAAATAACCTACATACTTGGTGTATCAAAAGGACCTTAAAAAAGAAAGGAAACAAAATTCTTCGAAATTGGGACCCTCAAGTATAAGTCTTTTTCGTGAAAGTGAAAGTGAAAACAAAATGGAAAATGACAAGTTTAAGGTTTAATTGAAGTTGTAGGTTTGAAAATTGTGTTAGGTAAATATAAAAGGCAAATGGAAGGCAATTAGATGAAAATAAATTAGGGGTATGACTTTTCACTATATAGGGGCCCACCTCTGAAAATTTGAAAAGTTGAAAAAGAAGTTTTTTTTAAAAATGAGTTAGTTTGTTCCCATAAAAAACTTTTTACGTTAAAAATAACAATTTTCCCTATATCAAGTTACATTAAATTTCAATTTAATTTAATAAAACCTTAATAACTTATTTTATTCCATATTCAATTTTCATTAAACATAATCCAAATTTTTAAAAAAGTAAAATACAAAACAATTTTGACCATGCACAAGATTGATGATTGAATATATCTTTCAAAATTAATCAATTAAAATATATATAGAGAGTGTGTGTCAATTGTCTTCAAAACTTTATTAGTTTTATAATAAACATATAAGTCACTTACTCCAATTTAAAGTCAAGATTACACTGCTCATTAAGTTTAAGATGCAATTTGATAAAACAAATGGATATTTTTCTAAACATTTGTGACTTTTTTTTAAGATCAGGTTATGCTCTAAATTTCGAAATTGTATCATTTAAAACTCTATATATATATTGATAAAATAAATGGATATTTTTCTAACATTTGTGACTTTTTTTTAAGATCAGTTTATGCTCTAAATTTCGAAATTATATCATTTAAAACTCTATATATATATTAATAGTTTGTATAAATCAAAACCTTGAAGTTTTATAATTGAATTAATTTTATTTTAGAACAATTATTAGTCCAAGATTTTTACATATGTATAAGGCTCATTTTTATTTTAAACTGCATGGAGTAACTTAAATACTTAAGAGAAATGTTAGAATTAGATGGATGGTAGCAATTTTTCATTTTCTTATCTATCTCTATTTTTCTTGACTGATATTTATATATATTGTTAGGAAAAATTTTCCACTTCTACGGTAAGGTTAAGCATAAAAATTACATAGAAATTTAAAGAAAGTAATAAAACTGGAAATACAAAAATTTACATAGAAAAACTTCGAACTGGAGAAAATTTTCACTATGTCAAAAATTATTTCAATCACATAGAACAATTTTCTCTCCCGATCCAATTATAAAAGCATTATCTCAAAATTTGTATACTACTCACACCTTTTTTCACATTCTCAAACTAAATAATACAAAAGAAAATGTGACTAGAGTTAACACACCTAAACTTAAAGTATTTTTAAATGTCATAAATTGAAGCCAAAAGCATAAACTCCTTTTATAGTGCTGGGAGCCCATGACTTTCTTGAACTTTTATATATATATGCGATGCTTTGGCAGGACTGTTCAAAGAAAAAGTTTATTAGGTAATTTTGAGCTGAATTTAAATACAATCAAGTGAAAATAATTATAAATCATTAACAAAGGATTGAATTTGATTCAGTTATGAAAGTTTATAATAAGTTAAAAAAAACATTTTTGGTCTCTATACTTTCATGGAAGCAACAATTTTATCCCTAAACTTTAGTTTGTAGCGAGTTAGTCTCCGTACTTTCAATTTTGTAACAATTTAGTCTCTTAACTTTAGTATGTAACAACTTTGTCCTAAAGTAAAAAAAGTCATCAAAATTAAATGTCAATTTTTATTATTTTATGACGTAGACTATGTATTTTGTAAAAACATCGAGTCTCTAATTAGTTTATCGGTTTATTTGTTCAAAAAATCTTATCAAATTTTAACATTAATTTCTACAATAGGGGCTAAATCATTACAAATGTTGAAATATGAGGAATAAATTGTTATAAAATTGAGAGTACAGAGACTAAATATTATTATTTTTATAAAAAATAAAATAAAATAAAATAAAAGAAAGCTTGATTTAAATAATAAATAGATAGAATTGTGTTGTTTGAATTGGTTTAGTTGGTTTTGTTTAGATGTGAAGTTTGAAAGAGATGAGGGGGCAAATTGCAAAGCAAAGGAATGTGAGGTCCCTATCCGCAAGTCTCACGTGTTGAGTTTTTCATGGAAACGTCGGCGACAGGGTACAGAGGCTTGGCGTTTGGACAATCAAACAAAACAACCTCTCTCTCTTAAAAAAAAGAGCTTTCACTTTTTACACGCCAAAATCTCTCTATCCCTTCTCTTCTTCTCATTTGTCCTTCTCCTTCCATGCTACTTTTTCAATGTCTTCATTATTACATAAATTCAAATATATATTTGGTCCCCCTACTTTCCATATATCAACTAATGATTCCTATACTTCAATGTTCCCACATATATCTCCCAATATAAATATATATATTATATTTGTGTATATTGTTTACGCTCAACACCAAGTTGAATACAATAATCATTAAAGTTTAGGGTTTGTTTGAGAGTGACAGTTGAAGTCATGATTTTAGAAGAAAAAAAAAAGGGTGAGAGAGACATATTTTACCACCAAAAAAAAAAAAAAAAACAATTGGGGCTAAATTTGTGGTGCAATTCTCGATCAATTCTTGCAAGCGTAATCAATATAAAAAGTGAGACCCATTTTAAAATATTTTTTAAAAATTAATTAACAATATTATGTGAATTATGAATAATGAAGGAAATTCGTTATAGTTGCAATAATTTTGCTGCTCTCATGTTTTCTAAGATCAATTTCAATATTTGTTAAATGTCCATTTTTATTTTTAAAAAATGATTGTTGGTATGGAAAAAATGATTTTGGCAATGTCGGCCAAAACATACCGAAGATTTCAATTTTATGGAATTGTTATATAATATCAAATAAGTGTGGATGTGATTGGTATTTAAATTTATAATTAATATTGAAATTAACAAATAAGTATTTCGCTGTTTTAAAATTAAGTTTATGTTTAGGTTTGTCTAGATTAGTGATATTTTGTTTAAGTTTAGTCAAATTTTCTACGATAGAATTAAAATGTCTAATTTTTATGTTGATGTTGAGCTCATAAACATGTGAAAATGTCAATACGTCGACAAAAATTAAAATTTAAGGGGACGTTTGTCGCGCATAGTTGAGTTGGTAATAATTATATGGGGAGTTAGATTGTTTGTGTTTGGGATGTAGAGTTGAGTTGAGCTGAAATGAAATGTCTGTGTTTGTGGTGCTGTGTTGAGTTAAACAAATGGATTCTATATCTTTTTTTTTGTTTACTTTTTTCTTCTCTTGCATCTTCTTCTTCGACTTCTTCTCTAGCTTATTCTTCTTCTTCTTCGACGCGACCAACTCCAGTGAACAAGAGCGAGAGTGTGAGAGAGAGCGAGAGATATAGAGTGATTGTGAGTGAGGAAGGAAGTGAGAGAGACAACAAGAGTGAGAGCGAGAGAGATAGGATGATTGTAAGCAAATAAAGGAAGCGAGAGCGATAACAAGAGTGAGTGCGAGAGAGCTAGAGAAAGGGAAAAGAGAGGAGTAATGACATAGATGCGTGAGGGAGAGAGAAAAGGAGAATAATTACAGGGTTGGGGATAATTAAAACGCGTGAAAATTGTATCGGTAAAATGATGGGTAAAACGATGGGTTATTAAACTCACCGTTTTTCTTTTATTGTCAAATAAACGTGGGCTTCATTTTAAAAACCCACCCAACTCAACTCAAATTGGGTTATCAAACAACTCCTAAGTAATCACTTGTATGCTCTCATGTGTGCAAAAATGAATGTCACAAAATAAGTAGAATTCTATACAATCTACGTAGTAACATTTTTCTTCATGCCCTGAATCTAAACCCACATCTTTCTTTTTCTTTTTTTGTTTTCTTTTTTCTTGGTCTCAACTCTCGATATACATAGTTCACCGTGACGTAAATCGAGAATGTGCCACACATTTAATATGATAACTATGGGCTCGACTTATTAAAGTTTGGCAAAACTACAAGGACCACCTAAAACTTTTTAAAATTACAAGGACCAAATTGTAATTCAACATTTTTAGAACTTAATTTTAATCTTAAAATTTCAACGGATTCTCATATTTCATAATTAAATTAATTTTTCATCCTCTCATTCTTTACCATATTCTTGTTTTTTCTTTTATAAAAATAAAAAGTAGAACAAATCATATATCTCGTAATTACTACTAAACTATACTCTACTAAAAAAACAGTAGCTTGTTTTGGCGATATAAGTAGAGTATGATTAAATGATGTAAAATTGTTTAGATCACATATAGAGACTAGGCCCAATTAAAAACAAACTAAAGTTACTAAAGTTTAGCTACGCATGTTGGAAAGTTAACCCACTTTTTATTTAAAAAAAATAATAATATAATAATAATAGAGAGAGAGAGAGAGAGAGTCAAATGGACAAGTAAGTTTATTTTATTTTATTTAGTTTTAAAAGTAAATTATATTAATAGGGGGAATTGAAAAATGATGAGAGTAGAATGATTTCACATGCATAAAAGAGCAAGAAGAAAATGGCGAAAAGAAAAGAGAAGAGAGAGTGGAAGCAAAATGTCAAACGCAAAGCTTTGAATTTGGTTTTGGGGAACCGCACAATTTGACAGCTCCTTCCTCCTCGATCATGCCGCCACCCTCTCCTCCTCCTCCCCTTTCCCACCTCTATATTATTATAATTATTATTTTTCTTTTAATATAACACGTCTGACCTACTTTTCTTTCTCGTAGTTACTTCATCTTCTGCAATGTTTACTATTTTGTAATCATTATCTCTCGAATCCAAAGATTTATTTTCATTTAAACACTTCTGATAAGAAATATATTAATTGTTTTTAAAATTCATTTCGAATGATTTTATATTTCTTTCAAAAGGTATTTCAAGCACATCCTAAAATAACTTTCACCTCAGGTACAAACTATTATAACTTGCTATATTAAAATAGTCTACACTCCAAAACACATAATATCATAACCTGAATTAAAATAGTTTGCATCTCAAATACAAATTATTATAATCTATGGTAACTACTGAGTATAATAGTTAATTAAATTAAGGGGGTGTTTAGGGGACCGTAATGAGATGAGATTGTAATGTAATGGAATCCAAAATCAATATTTGGATTGAATGTTTTGAGCTCGATTTGTAATACAAAATTCATTCCGTTTCGAAAGTTTTCAATCAAATCCTATTTCTCACCGTTTTTACGCATTTCAATACTCCTCTGATTTCCAATAATTGTGTTACGTTCTAACTCTCCAAATAACCCGTAAATGTTGAAACGGTTTGTAAAAAATTAAAAGATAAAAGTAATTTAATATTTTTTCCCCAACATACTTTTGGCTTCCATTTCCCCATGTATTTGACTTTTTCCCCTGTGTTCAGGTTTTGAATATGATTTATTTATTGTACATCTATAATGTCAATCTTCTCGCTTTCCAATCACAACCCCACCTTTACTATTTATTATAAAAATTAATTTATTTATTTATATCCTACCTTTTTCTTCCGATCCCTTTTGCTTAACCTTTTCAAACTTATATGGGGATTTACCAATGCACTTTTGCTTTTCCTTCGTTTCCTCTTTTCAATGTCTCAACTTTCAACATTAGTTTCACTCACACTTTCTAAATTTTAAATTACTTTCCTTTTTATAGAAAAAATTATTATTCAAATATTATCATACTCACTGTAATTGAGATTTCATTCCATTTTTAATATATATACACTTTCAAATATTTATATTGAGTTTGTCTACTTTTAATCCATCTAAAAATTACTCATATAGAGTCAAATTTTATTGAATTCCATTGATTCTAATCATATTTTTCATGTAAGAGTAAGAAAATACTCCCGTGTAAGCATGTTTTACATACTATTTTTTAAAGATTATTTTTAAGATCTATTGAAAATAAGATAAATACTAAATAAAATTTAAAAAAAAAAAAAAACTCAACGTAAAATGATTATTTTAGTTAATATTGTTTTAGTTTTTTTTGTCAAATTGAAGAGAGACTAATACTAAGGATAAGTTTACAACAAGAATAGAGACAAGTAAGAGAGACAGCTAAAGAAAGAAGAGAGGCGACAATAGAAACTCAAATCATAAATAATATATATCGTTAAAATCATATATATATATATATATATATGATATCATGTCAATTGACATGAATAATGCTACGCAAATTGTATGTTTTAGAAAAGAAAAAAAAAAAAAAGGTTTTGAACGATGTCAACGTTATGCCTTCTAATTTGCATATATTAGTCACCATGCTAATTTCTATCTTATTTTATTGAAAAAAATAACTCTTAAGATGAAGTTTTTATTATTTTTTTAAAAAATTAATTTACGCCTTTAAATTATTGGAGTTGCATCAATTAAGAACTCAAACTAATGATTCTATCCATTCCCTAAAGTTTCACAAGTGAATCAATTTAGGTTTTCTATTAGAATTTCATTTTTAAACTATCCATGTATAGCTTCCACACATGTATAAGACTTTTTTAAAAAAATTTAATGATTAATATATATTAGAGGGAAATGCAATAATCAAATAGATAGTATTTATTTTTCATTAAATTTTAGTGATTTTTTTATGCAAAAAATACTTAGTTATTTTTTATTTTTTATTTTTTGGTTTCTTTTACTGTAATTTTGAGATGACTTTAGATGAAATTATATGGAAAAAAAATCTCATAAATCACTAACACATGCTATAAATATTCAACTATGGAAATTTAGAGTTAAATTGATATAATTATTAATTTAAAATCTTCATAGATGTAACATTTAGGGTCGACTTGTGAAAAAGTATTTTTTTAAAAAGGTTATTTTTATTTAAACTATTTTAATAAAAAAATGATTTAAAATACACTTTAAAATCTATTTTGGGTAATCGCCAAATACTCCCAATTTTTCTAAAAAAACTTATTTTTAAAATTAAACACTTGAAAATGTATTTCAAATACGCCCTTAAATTTCGGAATATAAATTTATCTATCCAATTATTTTAAACAAATTTCAATGTTAAGTATGAATGATTTTTTTTTTTTTTAAATGTAGAGGCATATTTGAGATCATTCATGAGTATTAAGTAAAATCTAACCTTCTTAAAACAATCATAATTAAATAGTGAAATTTTGGAGAAATTGGAAACCAAATAATATATTTATCATTTAGTGTCATTGCAAAAAAATAAAATAAAAAATAAAAACAAATTCTTGGTAGAGAAAAGGTAAGAGTTGACTAGACCAAGTTCTTGGTCTGCTTTTATCATCATTTCGATTCATGGAAGCATTTGGAAACTTTATTTTTATTTTTATTTTTTATTTTTTATTTTTATTTTTTATTTTTTATTTTTTATTTTTTATTTCTATTCATTTTTACTTTTTTCTCTTTGAAAAGTGAATATTGGGAAGTATTTTTTAGAATAATAATATTTATAAAATATACAATTCAAACATGGTCTTTTAAAAAATCAACTTAATACGTCTCATTAATGAAGTAACGAGGAATAAACATCCAAAGATCTTGTTAGATTTAATAATTGTTAATTATTTTGTTAAGATTAACAAAACACTCATAAATTCTTGAGTAGATTTTCGACAAAACATTCAAACATCTTGAAATTTGTAATTATTTTAAATAATACCCCTTGGACGGTGGAAACTATCAAATATTCAAATTTTAAATAAAATTTAAGACATGGTTTGATTGACTAAAGTTTTAAACTCTTTTAATAAAAACTATTTAAAATACACGTTTCAATTTTTTCTAAAAGACTATTTTAAAAATTAAATACTTATAAAATTAAACTAAACACATTCTTAAGTTGCGTAGAAGATTCTTGCCATGATTAACTATTCATTTTTACTTGAAACTTTTCATTTACATCGTACTTACATAATTAATTTTTATATATATCAGATTTCACGTCAATTACATAAATAGTATTGCAGAACCAATTTGATTTTCCAATTTTTTACTAATTAAATGGTTGGTTAATCATCCAATGGCGGTATTTACAAAAAAAAATAAATAAATAAACAAAAAGGTTAAAAAGAAACATTTTAAAGCTAAATAACATAAAATGATTTCAATATGAGCAATAGCTCGACTCTTGTAAACTTATACCATCAACTTTAAGGCATTCAAGGTTTGGTTCCTCAAATGATCACATGTTGTCAAATAAAAAAAAAAAAAACCCGACAACCTCGTAGATATTTTTATAAATCTAATAGACTCGAAATGATTAGAAGTTTATTTAACACGACTTCGAAAATTTAATTGTAGAACTTACAAGTAAGATTAAAAGTTGAATGAAGAAAAAATATAATTGGAGCACATGGGTTCATGTTGAGACCAACTTCCTAGAATATCTAACTAACTATTCAACTAAAATTAACCAAATTCATATTGAATCAATTGCCAAAACCAAACCAGCCAACTAAACCAAAGTAATAGAATTAACTAATTTTTAGTACAAGAAATGTGAGATATATATAAAGATTATTGCATTTAACAAAATAGCATAAAAGGAAACTTTATTTCATTCTTCCTTCACTTATCTGTCACATTTGCAAGCTAAAATTGCAAATTAACATGTTATCATCATTAAATAACTATGCTAGAAATAAGATCATTCTAAGCGTTTTCATTATATAACTATGCTAGAAATAAGATTATTTTAAGCGTTTTCATTATATCTTCTTTAAAGCTAAACGTTCGATCTTCCATCCCGTATTTATTAAACTCAATAAATTTATTAACATGACCTACGTAGAATCAAATATTTGAACTATGCCTTATTGAACTATGAGCATGTTAGGGGAAAAAAAACTTCTTTCAAATATAGCAAAATGAGTCAAACTATTTACAAATATAGAAGAAATTCATTGTCTATCAATGATAGAAAGTGATAGACTTCTATCTAGACTACGATAAATTGCTATCGTGATCTATTGCTAATAGATAAATTTTTTATTTTTATTTTTATTTTTATATTTGTAAATAGTTTGATAGTTTTTCTATTTATAATAATTTTTTTTTAAAAAAAAACAAACACAAATATAATAAAATGTTGACATTATAATTATTAACAAACACATTTGAATTCTTAATAAAATTTAAAAAGATTAGAAAATTTTCTCTTGTTTTTAGAATTCAATTTAAATTGGACAAAATACCATTTTGTTCCACATTCTAAGTTTGTGCAATTTTAGTTCATGGATTCTTTATCTCATTTTAGTTAATGCATTTTCAATAAATCTTAAATTTAGTAAAAATTACTGATTGGATAATTGAAAAGGAAATTATCGCAAAACTGTTGAAAATATTTACAACTATTAGAAAAATACAAAGCATAATTACGATAGTCGCGATCGTGACACAGATAGTAGTCTATCTATTATAGATAAATAATGAAACTATATTTGAAAAGAGCCATAATTGGAAGTATATAAATCAAAATTGAACCGATTTGAAAGGATGAATGTCCAAATGATATTTTTATTTTTAAGGAAACTAAAATTATAGTTGAAAAATTTATAAAAAAAAAATAAAGGAAAAGTGAAAAGCAAATATTTGGAGGGGGCGGGGGAGGGAGGGAAGCGAGCAGTGATTTTGAAAGAAATATTTTGGAAAATTTACAGGTTACAACAATGGTGGGTCGGTTCTGTTTCTCCATTTCCGCCATGGATGCGACACTGAAGAACCTACTGCTCTAACTGTAACCCTAAGAAGAAGAAATAAAGAATCTCATCTCTGTTTTTCTCTCTTTCTCTCTCTCATATTCCATTTTTTTTAATACTGTTTCTTTTCAGTTTCTCTTCTCTATATTGTTTAATAATTTCTTTTTCCCTTTCAAAAAGCTCTCTCAATCTCATCAGATGCATCCAAAAATCCATGGCTTCCGCGTACTTTGCATTATTAAAAAGCACGAAGGGCATAGGGTCTCGTGTTCTTGCTCGATCGAGAATTTAGAGAGAGAAGAATCCTCAATTTGCTGTCCCAATCTTCGTGCCGTTTTCTGTTTGGATCTTCAACACTCTTAAAAATCGCGTTAATGGTGCTGCTGCTACCCATTACTTCTTCCTCTTCTTCTTCCTTTATGAAGAGCAACATTCGCCGCCATTGCCAGACCTCTTCTTTTTTCCTTTACCTTTTACTTCCTTCTTTCCTTCAATGGCTGCTTACGCTTTGCTCGGCGATTCCACCCCCCGTGTTAATGGTGGTTTTGATGATAGTCCTTTGACCAGCGCTTCCACAAATAGCAACGGCAGTGACGAACATAATCATCAACAAATTGTTCAAGTTCAAGTTCAGGTTGCTCAACCGCGGTTGCCGGTTGGAAAAATGGTGCGGAAGAGAATCGCGTCGGAGATGGAGATTGAAGGCGGCGGCGGCGGCGGTGGAGGAGGAGTTACTGCCGCTGTCCATCCTCGGTTTTGCCGGCGGAGTTTAGCTTCTGATCGTCCTTTTGGAGGCGGAGAAAATAAGGCGAATGCGAATGCGAATTATTGTTCTTCAAACCCTAGCCATGGCGGTGGTAACCACTCCACTGTGCATAATTTAACCGCTCTGACGTCAGTTGTAATCGAAGGGTCAAATTTATCAAATCCTCCTTCTGGTTCTGATGCTACGGTATCTTCCACTACCTCCAACAATAATCTTCTTGATAGTACTCTTCCTGTTCTTCGTCCCCAGCCCCACCATCACCATTTGCAGAATCCTGCAGTCTGTGGTTTTTCTGGGTTGCCTTTGTTTCCACCGGAATTAAATCACCACCACAAGTTAAATACTCGCAATAATCCTTTTCCCCTTCCTAATCCATCTCAGGTTCTTCATAATCCTCCCACTACTGCAACTACCTCCATTATCGCCGCCGCTTCTTCCCCTATGGATGATTCCTCCGCCACCGCTTGGATCGACGGCATCATTAAGGACTTAATCCATAGCTCCACCGCCATATCCATTCCTCAGCTCATTCAGAACGTTCGTGAGATTATCTACCCTTGTAACCCCAATCTTGCGAATCTTCTTGAGTTTCGTCTTCGTACTTTGACGGACCCCAGTGTTCCTAACTTCGCCGCTGAGGATCATCGCGTGAGGAAATCCCCCTTACCGTTGCCGCCGCCGGTGGCTGGGCTGGGGTTGCAGCAGAGGCAGTTCAACCAAGAGCAGCATGAGCAAGAACAGGATTGTTCTGGATTGAAGCTTAATCTCGATTCTTCTTCTCTGCATAATCTTCCTAATTTTGCCTCTCAACCGCCGTTTCATGAGCCGTATCTTCAATGGGGAACAACCCCTCCTCCAGTCCCCACTCCCTCCGCCGCTGCCGCCGGCGAGGATGCCTTACAGCGCCTCCCTGGTCATCATCAACTTAATCTCTCTTCCGTTACACCATCGTCGCTTGTTTCTCCAAACCATGCCCCTTCAAAGCCACAATCGGAGCAGCAGAACTCTTGTCCGGTCAATGCAAAGGCAGCGGTGGCACACCCAGCTCCAGCGCCACCGCCGTCCACGAGCAATAACCCTTCAGCAACTGCTTTGCTGATTAGAGAGATAAAAGAGGAGATGAGGCAACAGAAGAGAGACGAAGAAGGGTTACACCTCTTGACTTTGCTTCTTCAATGTGCAGAAGCAGTTTCTGCTGATAATTTAGAAGAAGCCAACAAGATGCTCTTGGAAATCTCCGAGTTATCAACACCGTTCGGCACATCGGCGCAGAGGGTGGCAGCGTATTTCTCAGAAGCAATGTCGGCGAGGCTTGTGAGCTCTTGTTTAGGCATATATGCAGCTCTGCCGCCGTCGTTGGTGCCTCATACACACAGCCAGAAAATAGCCTCAGCCTTCCAAGTCTTCAATGGCATAAGCCCATTTGTCAAATTCTCACACTTCACAGCCAATCAAGCCATACAAGAAGCTTTTGAAAGAGAAGAGAGAGTTCACATTATAGATCTAGACATCATGCAAGGCCTTCAATGGCCTGGCTTGTTCCACATCTTGGCATCTAGACCCGGCGGACCGCCGTACGTTCGCCTTACGGGGCTGGGGACCTCTCAGGAGGTTCTTGAAGCCACTGGCAAACGCCTCACTGAATTTGCCGAGAAGCTTGGCCTTCCCTTCGATTTCTTTCCTGTGGCTGATAAAATTGGCAATTTAGACTTGGAGAGGCTCAACGTGAGCAAAAGGGAAGCCGTTGCCGTCCATTGGATGCAACATTCTCTTTATGAAGTCACTGGTTCTGATTCCAATACGCTATGGCTTTTGCAAAGGTATGAAAATTGAAAACTAATTCAATCCCCCCGACCTTTCATATCTTTCATGGGGCTTCACCATTGATTTGCTTGCTCATAATTAAGCATCAATACTAATTCTTAGTCTTAATCTTACCTTATCTCTTAATCAAAATGATGAACAGTCGTCACTCGTCAGCACAGTAAAAACCAAGTATAAAGATGCTTAGAAAGACAGCTTTCTTTTCTTTTTTTTTTTTGTTTCTTTTCTTTCAAATCTCTCATGCGGTTTTGGTATATGGGTTACGTTAATTTCATTGTTATCTCAGCAATCCACAGGAAAAAGCTGCAGTTTTCAAAACTTTGACATTTGACTGAATAATTGATTCATTTCATTGATTTTGTTTACAACATGTTGCTTACAAAGTACATTACTAAAACATTGCTGTATCTATTTGTGAACCTGATTTATCAGATTGGCTCCAAAAGTGGTGACGGTGGTGGAACAAGATCTGAGCCACACAGGGTCTTTCTTGGGGAGATTCGTAGAGGCCATTCATTACTATTCAGCACTGTTTGACTCATTGGGTGTGAGCTACGGCGAAGAGAGTGAAGAAAGGCACTTAGTTGAGCAGCAACTATTATCAAGGGAGATCAGAAATGTCCTCGCAGTCGGAGGGCCGTCGAGGAGCGGGGAAGTGAAGTTCCAAAACTGGAGAGAAAAGCTGCAGCAATCTGGGTTTAAAGGCATTTCCCTCGCCGGAAATGCTGCAACTCAAGCCACTCTCCTCCTCGGAATGTTCCCTTCCGATGGGTATACGCTTGTGGAAGACAATGGAACTCTGAAACTTGGGTGGAAGGATCTTTGTTTGCTCACAGCCTCGGCTTGGAAACCGCCGTTTCTTCATCATGCTGCGGCAGCTGCCACCAACAACCACATTCCCCGGTACTGAGGTTCTTTCTTTTTCCTTATTATTATTTTTTAAAATTTTATATAGTGTTGTTTTTTATTTTGATAATATCATCATCTTTGTTTTTTTTTCTTCCTTCCCCACCAATCATAATGTCAAGCTTTTGATATTCTTGTTATCATTATAACCTTTTCCCATGTCGATTGTATACCAAATTATCTTTGCCTTTTAAATAATTCTCTTTTCCTCTCAAATTCTTTTTTTTTTTCGTTTATTTGAGTTTGTGGGTGATAACTTTCAAAAATATGGTAGCCAAACTTTAACAAATTGTTGTCTTTATCCCAAAAAAGAAAAAAAAAAAAAAAAAAGAAAAAAAGAGGGAAAGAAAAGAAGAAAAAATTGAAGGTTCGAACTCTTCCCATCTTTACATATGGTAGATCTAGAACAAATTCAAATATTTTGTTTCTTAAACTTATATCATGAAGTAATAGAGTCAATGGAGTTTTTTTTTTTTAATCGATAATAAAAAGATGGGGATTTGTTTTCGAACTACTATCTCGAGAGGATTCGAACTACTATTTTGTAGTATATGTCGGTTGAGTTATATACTTACTTTGCTATAACGATGAGAATTGAACTTTATTTAAAAGCAAATTGTATTACCTAAACTCCTTTTTTTAGTATAATGGGGGATGTGAGAATTCGAACTAAAAACTTTGTGGTTGCTAACACATACATATATTAGCTGAGTTATGCTCTATTTGGTGTATTACTTAAATTTGTAACTTGTGCATATTAGGGGTGAACATAAAAGATTGAAAATCGAGCCGATTGAGTCGAAGGCAATCGGTTGGAGAAGAGGAGGAACTTAGTCGGTTTCGGTTTGGAAAAAATCTAAAGCGACTTTTTTTTTTTTTTTTTCTCTCTCTAAGAAAGATTAAAGAATAAAACTAACCCAAACTGATTGTTGGTTTGCACTGCTCAACTGTTGGTGGCAATTTGGTTGGAAAATTAATTTTGACTGCTGCATACACCTAATGTTTATCCCATTATTTAGGGCATACATACCCAAAAAAGTTAAATGTTTGAGTCGCTAAAGAAATGCGAGTGGTTATTTCTAAGTCTATTTTATTTATTATTTATTATTTATTTAGACACATATTTATTAGGTAAATTAACAAAAAGATATGTTATTTTTCTTGATCCTTGTTAAATGATTTTGATCATTTTTTTTTGGGGCATCAAATTTAATGATATAGACAAAAAGCTAAAGTAAAATTTTCAGTAGGGAGTTTAGAGGGATTGAATATTCTTTCGTTGGAGGATTTGACTAATACGTTTCGGAATCCGGCACTAAGACTTTGTTATAAAAATATAATTTTTTTATAAATATAAATTTATTTTAAAGGACAAAACTGTTGAATATATTTACAAATAATAGTAAAATATCATAGTCTATTGCGATTTATTGTGGTGAAAATTTGCTATTTTTCGTAAATATTTTGATTCATTTTTCTATATTTGAAAACAATTTTTTTTAAATTTAAGTTTGATAACCATATAAAGAGACCTCACGTGAAACAATAAAAGATTGATTTCATCTTGTCTACAATTTGGTCCATCCATTCTTACGATTATGTAAGGTTAAATAACAAATTTAGTTGGCAAATTTTAAAGTTTGAATTTATTGGGTCTTTGAACTTAAAATTTATAGATTTAGTTCTTGAACTTCGACTTGCTATACACGAAAAGTCCAAGGTCATAAAATTCAAATTCAAATTAAATAGTATGCTTAAGGCGTATTTAGCTTAATTTTTCAAGTGTTTAGTTTTGGAAAAAAGTTATTTTAGAACAAAATGGAGTATTTGACAACCACACTCAAAATAACTTTCAAAACACTTCCAAAGTGAATTTTAAATAGTTTTTATCTTAAGAATTTAAATAAAAATAATTTTTTGGAAAAACATATTTTTTTTCAAATCAATCCGATCCACCCTTAGTTTTTAAAAATTTTGAATTTGTTGGGACCTATTGGAATACATAATAAAAAATCTAGAGATTGATTAAATGCAAAATTGAAAGCTTTTGAAAATTGAGTGATCAAACAAACATACACAAATCTCAAAGTTTAGAAAGTAAACCGGTAATTTAAAAATTCCTCAAATGTAGAATAACAAATCATGTCCCATCACACAACTCTTCTTTATAATTGCGTTTCAATTAAAGAAAATCATATGAAAATATTTTAGTTTGGAGCAAATTGCAAAAATCACTCAATTTTAAAAATTACAATAATATCTTAAACTTTTAATTTCAAAAATTGAGCTCTCAAAATTACATAAATATTAAAATTAGGTCAAATTAAACTTCAAACTTACATAATTGTATAAATTGTAACATTCAATTTTTATCATCTGTGGGTCCAATTTCTACAATTATTGTAAGCTTGATGGTCCAGTTTTAACACTTTAGAAGTTTAGAGGCTTGATTTTACAATTGAAAGTTTGAAAGTGTAATTACAATTACCACCAAACTTCAAGGGTGGATTTTTACAAAAATTTCCCTATTTTTTTTCTATTTTGTTTTGTTTCTATTAGTTCATTAATTGTGGGAGTGAAGATTGAACTATCGACTTTTAGAATGATAATTAGGGTCATATCTATTCATCGGTGGTCGAATCGACCTCTATTTTATAAAAATGAAATTATAGGTATATATAAAAATGGGCATAATGTAGAATTTTGTCCTTAAAAATGGATGACTTTGTGTTTGGTATTGCACATAATTTTCACCCACAACTTGCAAAAGGAAAGCTTAACTATGAGAGAGGAGACACTGTTGAAACATGAAGGTGCATAAAGAAGGCAAAGGGAAGAAGGTCCTTCAAATGATTGAAAAAAAAAAAAAGTATATAAAGTATGCTAAATTTTGAGACTACTGTGGACAAGTACATATATAGAAGCATTCAAAGGAGTTCATTATTGATGAAAATGCTTCCTAATAATGTGATTTTTTTTTCTGTTTGTAATAAAATGTCAATTCCAACATATTTTAGTAGATAAGATAATAATAATTATTTTAAAAATTGGCGATTCAATTCCATACCTTTCAATTATTGAAATGACTGCTCTTGTTTGAAAGATGAGACAGCATAAAGATAATTACTTATTTGAGTTGGAATTAAAAATAATTGTTATATTCCTTTTAGCATATGGTTGATGATAAATTTGAAGAATTTTTTATAGAATGGATGCAAGGTAATAATGATATGCAAATTTTATTATTAACCAAAACAAAATATTTTTTTTCTTTTTTGGACAATTGTAGGACAATGCATTATGAAATTTATTATAGGTCCATCGTAAATATTGTTTGAGTATGAATATTAAAATTATGTTTGAAATAAATGTTATTTATAAATTTATTTTAATTTAAACACTTTTGATAACAACGATTTAAAATAAAAACAAAATCCATTTTGAGCAAAGTATTTTCCAAGATGTGATAATAAATATTTGGGTTTGAATTTGGAAGATATTTAAAGTCTGAAAATTAAATTTTTAAAATTGGGAGAAATTTTTTGTCAAAATCTTATTTGAACAGATTTCTTATTATTATAAAAAAATAAATAAAATTATCATATGCACAGTATACACATAAAAGTATTAAAATTCAATTATATATATGTTAAGAAGTTTCAACTATAAATTTTCTTACTAATTTGGCTTCTTTAATCTTTACCTTTTGGTTTTTATCAATAGACATTATATTTATATTAAAACAAATTAAAAACAATCATATACGCTACCCCATAATTTTCATTCAATTATCAATAGAAATTTACGATTATCATTTTGGGATGAAGATAAAATAAATATAAAATGAGAAAATTATTTTAAATAACAAACTTGTTGAAAATATTTATAAATAATAGCAAAATATCACAGTCTATTAGCAATAATTGCAATTGACTAATATCTGTGTTTATCATGACACATATAGATAGATATAGATAGTAGTCTATCACTGTCTATTGCAGATAGACAATAAAATTTTGCTATATTTATAAATATTTTGAATTATTTTTCTATAAGTAAAAACAACCTTATAAAATGTAATATAATGCAATTACATCTAATGTTAGACCATCAAATATCTCATCCTCACTTTTTATCTTTTCTTTTCATTTGTACTAAACCCATCAAATCAAAGTCATCAAATCAGTTTTTTTCACCTCTCAGGCCAACTAAAATATCTCAAGCAAAAATGTCTCATATTTTAAAATAGAATATAAA
The DNA here is from genome assembly GCA_031780015.1 of Citrullus colocynthis. Taxonomy (NCBI): domain Eukaryota; kingdom Viridiplantae; phylum Streptophyta; class Magnoliopsida; order Cucurbitales; family Cucurbitaceae; genus Citrullus; species Citrullus colocynthis. The sequence goes on from QLSR01000264.1 coordinate 28,639, forward strand.
CTTCAAGAATCAAAACTATATATATAAAAGGAAAAACCAAGGGAACAAATCTACGATCGTGGCCTAGTGGAGAGGAGGGAGATGATTAGGTGCAACTTATGCTGTACCAATCCTTATACTCTCCTTTTCTTTTACTCACAAATAAAACTCATCAAAAAAAGGGGCGACTTGCAAAAATCACCATTAAAGTATGGTGGTAATTATAATTATACTCTTAAACTTTTAATAGTAACAATTGGGCCCCTAAACTTCGAAAGGTGTTAAAATCAAGCCTTCAAACTTACAATAATCGTAAAAATTGAACACACAGATGATAAAAATTGAACCCTCAAACTTATACAATTATTATATTTTATACAATTATGTAAAATTTAAGGCCCAATTTTAACATTTGGATAAGGTTGAAGGCTCAATTTTTAAATTTGAAAGTTTAAGGGTATAGTTGGAAGCATCGTCATACTTTAGGGCTTGGAAGCATCATCATACTTTAAGGCTAATTTTTGCAATTTGCCCTAAAAAAATTGTGTCATGTGACACTATTAGGTTGCATAAAAGATGGGTGCAACTGTTGAATATATATAGTGAAAGAAAGCGAAAGTTTGGTGAATATTTGAAACATACAAAATGGATTTAATTGTGTAAATAAATTCATTGTTTAGAAACTTTCAAATTGAATTGAAACTTCAAATTAAACTGATGTTTCATGTACAAATTTAACATGTATGAAAGTTAAATTTGTAGTTTCTTCAATTTGGATTAGTTATATTTGATTTTGTCAAGTAACAACTAAATTGAGTTCAATTTGACAAATGTTTGAATTTTTGTATTTATTTGATTTTGTATTTTGGACAATTACTAAGTTGCTAGCCTATAAATAGCAACTTGTTTCTTCATTTGTAGCATCCCAGTTCAAATTGAAGGATTCTATTCTTCCTTTCTTTCTCTCTTTTGGTCTTGAGTTGAGTTGAGAGCACGTGTCTAAGAATTCTACCAGATTCGAGTAGTTCGAGGTTGCAGTTCTATCGGAGTTAGTCATTATATCATGTTGAGACGACCAATCTAGTCTGCTTGCATCCGGTGCATAGCGAATAATTGTCTTTAGGACAACACTTATCATAAGCGTGCCTCAGCTATCTATTGATGTCTCCACAATATCTTGAGTTTGCTAATGTATTCAGTTCACATATATCATTTTCCCCCAATAGCAACCCCGCTGCACCCAAGTTTTTTCCATGGGAGAATATTATGTGTAAGTTCATAAATAAGGAGTAATACTTGGATGCACTCCAAATAAATTGCACCAATCTTCGTGCATCCGTTCAATCACAAAGGAAAAAAAAATTCTTTTGTGAAACAAAAAGTTCGTCACACGACAATTTTTGATTGAACACTTGAGTGAATTATCGAAAGATGAAAATAGAGGTTTTGTAAAGGGCAAAAGGGGTAAAGTTGTCCTAAAATTGAATCTAAATTTGAGAAAGGTAGGGATCATGTCTAGAAAGTGGTAAGATGAGAGAGAGAGAGAGAGAATAATAAATTTTTTTTTTTTTTTGGATGGGATTTGATTGTAATAGATTGTCCTCATGTATTTGTATGTACTTTGGGTAATGAGAAGACAACAAAAGGACTATGTTCACAATAGGGAAACTCATTTGTGCACCTACTCCCACTATATATCCATTCCAACAAATCAATGAAGTTAGACATGTGGCCTTGTTTGTATCCATATGAGGATCCATTGCTTCTCCTATGAATCAAAAACATTGCCAAAGGAGACCAAAAAGGTGAGCAAGGACAACTTAGAGGCCCATTATATAACTAAATTCACACACACAATCTTATTTTATTGTAAATGGACAAGAGAGAAAATGTCAAACTTATAGATTCATAATTCTAAATTCAAAGTAAACACTCAAAAATTTGTCGATATATCCCTAAATTGATTGGATTGATATCAATGTTAAAGATTAATGAGAAGTTGTCAGAATTAACACCCAAAAATTTCTATTTTTCAAAACTAGCACATTTTTTAAAAATTCGTTGAAATAGTTCTTCTGCATGTATCTCAACTGAAATCGACTATTGAGATTTGAATAAAAAAATTTCTTTTTTCATCTTATCGATTGTTTTGGGCTTTCTCTCAGTGAGATCTTGTGCGGAATGAACATCGAGATTCTCCTAATTCTTCCAAATTTTATACCAAATCTTACTTCTTTTCAAAATTTCTTCAAATTATGTTATCTTTACCAAATCTTATATTAAAATTTCAAATCTTTCACCTTCAATTATTTGACTTTCCAAATTTCCAAAATTTACCAACTATCTGATTTTCCAAATGGATTTTAAATTTTGGGAAAGATCAAATTTTGCAAAAATATTTGAAAAAATCCTGGTTTATCCCGGGCAAAGTTGTATCTAGAAAGCTAAAAGAATCGATAATTTTGGGTTTTTTCAGTACAATCTGTTGGAGATTAGTCGAGATCCATATGCTTTTTCAAATGTTATGGCATCTTTTCAAATCTTATACTAGTTGTTAGCTCTTTTCAAATTTTCTCTGGTAATTTTTCCCAAATCTCATAAAATCTTAATCAATCTTGCAATCTTATGCCCCATCTACGTTTCCACAAATTTTCAATTTTATTTTCGTAATATTTGGTAGTGTGATTATTAAATTTAGGAAAGATTTGAAAAAATTATGTGAATCTCGGTCCTCATCTTGGTCGAGATTCACTGAGAAATCCCGAAAGAATCGATACTTTGGATATAAGTTGAAAATGTTAACTTTTTATACAAATCTCGTTGGTCGATCTCGGTTGTGAAGGGATTTCAAAAAGCAGGTTAGTTGTGAAATGTGAAACTTAAAAGGAGTATTTTTTTTTTTTCCTATTTCTCAAGATTAATGGATATTTCCAATATTTTTAATATGTACCTATAAAACATTCAAAATATCATCCACTAATCTCATTTATGAAGATATCCACTAATAACCAAGTCTATGACTTAGTTTGAAAGTAAAAACAACTTAGTTATTAATTTAAATAATTTTTATAATTTATTATTTACATAAAATCTCTACTGATATCCATATTGCCATCTATATATGCGCAAAATAGAAATTTTGTATTGATATAGACATTTGTTCAAGTCCAAGGGAAACTAGAAGGCACCATGGGAAAATATGTATGTCCCAAAATAGAAAAGTTCGAGCCTCAAGTTTCAGGTCGACCAACCTAGCTAGTGAATATATACTAATCGAAAAATAACTGACTTGAGCTCGATTTGATACTTGCAACATTGAGGACTGCAACTACTTTCACATTGTTGGTGTTACATGTAACCACAATGCATGTGTTAGAAGGACATTATAAATAGGAATGAGCATGATAGACCAAAAAATCGACCGAACCGAAGGCGGTCGGTCGAATAAGAGGGGAGACTCGGTCGGTGTCGGTTTGGAAAAATTTCAAACCAACATTGTTTTTTTAAAAAAAGTTAAAGAAGAAAACCGACCTAAACTGACCGATCGTCACTTCTTGACGGTCGAGGTTGGTTTGAACATTTATTAAACCAACCATAGTCGGTTCGGTGGCGATTTGGTAAAAAAACTGACTTCCACTGACCGTTGCACACCCTAATTATAAATACTCCATGTACTAACTTAAGCATTTGAGTGTAGAAGGCTCGACAACACAACAATACGAGGAACCCCACATAGGTCAGCTCAAAAAGCGATACCTGACTAGGAGAAGTTGGTTGGCGAACAATTCCGTAGAAACCCCTTAACACCGATAAACGCATGCGAGTTTCCCACAACAACAACATTAATATTTTAGTCCTGAGTTCAAAGTTGAAGTTGATGTTTAGTCTAAAATAAATCTAATGAAAACTTAAAGTGATAAGTATATAGACACTTGAATGCAAGATAGCTTAGGAGGTTTAAACAGTTCTATAACACGGTTCATGGCAGCATCAAAGCACTAGCTTGATTGTATGTGTCTTCAATATTTACAATTCTTTTGTAGATAAAAGGAGTTGTTTATGGATGAATGTCCTCGATACAAGGTGGAGACAAACATTGACTTGACTTGTAAATTAAAATTCTTAACAAAAATAATGGTAAAAATATATTTTTAGTTCCTTGTTGTGTCTATTTAATCTATGAAGTTTCCAAAGCTATGTTTTAGTTCTTGAGGTTTGAAAAGTGGTTCTAATAATCCCTTATTAATTTGCTAATCAATTGGTAATTGAAATGTACTACTGTCCTTGAAATTGGAGGTTCAAATCTCTCTACCCTATTTGTTGTACTAAAAAAAAGACTATTTCGATATTGTTCGTTTCCTTTTTTCTGTTCATCAAGCAATCAACCGATCACTCTCCATCATCCTCATCTTGTTTTGGTGGGCTATTGTTTTGGTCAAGAGCCCGATGTTAGTGAAGTTCTTTATCGTTGTCATTGCATTTGAAGTTCCCTTCCATTGCAAAACAAGAAAAGCAAGGAGAAGGAGAAGGTCTCAATGAAATTGGCTAAAAAATAAAAAGAAAAAAGAAAAAAAAATCTTAAATTTTGTACTTTATTTTAAAAATATCTTTCCTACTTTAAAAGTTCCAAAATACCCTTTCGTTAGTTCTTGGATGGAAAATGTTAGTATTTTTTGTTTCAAAAATACCTTGAACTTTCAAAAGTTTCATTAAATACCGTTAAACCCTTATTTTTTTTTAAAACCATAACTGTAAATATATGGATGGAAATTATTTGTACCACATTTCAAATATGTCCTTGAACTTTCAAGAGTTGCATTAAATACCCTTAACCTCTAAAAAAAAGTTTAAAAAGGCTCTAACTGATTGTATATCAAAACCTTTTATCTACATCCCATATGTCACCCCATCTTCCATTTCCTCTCTCTCATATGCTTCAATATATGGCATACACTTCCTTATTTCTCATTTTTTTCCTCCCTTTTTTAATACCCTCTGAGTTTCCTCCTTTCAGTTCTCAATCTCGAAAATTCCCCACATTATTTTTCTCTCTTCTCAAACATCATAACTTCAAATAAACAAGAAAAAACTAGTTTGCTCATTATTTACCATGCACAAACATAAGTATAAGAAATTTCAACCTTCAAACAGTCAATTTATTTAAAGTTATATAGAGTTGGAAAAGAACAAATTTAAACACAACTCATATAGATAAATAACCTCATTGTTTTCATACACATATATAAATATATATCGAGTTGAATAACATGTTGGTTTGAGAAATATAATTGCTTATTAGATAGTTAATATGGTTAAAATGATTGACTACTCTTGCAAGTAAAGTTCATTATTCCATGACCTAAGTCTCTATATAAAAGGCTAAGGCTCCCTTTAGAGCAAGGAGAAAGGAGTGTTAGCCTTTTTAGTTCAGTGAGGGTCCCACAAAGAAAATTAATAGCTCAACTTACAAGTTTTCTCCATGTTACTTTCTTCATGAGTTTACATTCATCCAGCCAACCTCCTTCTTCAATAACTTTGATCAGCTCTCTAGTCTTTAAAATCATGTTGATCCACTGGTTGCTTGTTCTTGTGCAGACTATATGTTATAAAGGCCTTTCAAGATCCTTAGTGGCTTGTTTTTGGATAGATCAGAGCGCTTGACTTTGATCTACGTACTTTTTAAACATTTTAACACTTTTTAAAGTTTAAATACTTATTATTTATATTATTCACTATTTAACGACATAACTAATAATTACCACAATGAACCTAAACTAAGGATAGAAAGAGTCACTTACAAAATACCAATAACGAAAATATTTATTTACCTTTTATGTTGATGGTGAACTCATGTACATGTGAAAATATCGATCAAAATGTCAACATGTTGATCAAGAATACGTTTTGAACAATTGAACTATGCTCAAATTGACTTTTAGAATTCCAAAACTGATGGTACCATATAGAAAATGACCACAACAATGTACGAATGTTATAAGAATGTATGTGTCAATTACAACATAATAATAGCATGGTTAAATTGTAAATTTAGTCCCTGCAAGTTGGGAGAAAATTAGAGTTTAGTCTATATGGATTAAAATTAGAATTTAAACATAATAATAGCATGGTTAAATTGTAAATTTAGTCCCTGCAAGTTGGGAGAAAATTAGAGTTTAGTCTATATGGATTAAAATTAGAATTTAGTCTCTATAGTTTGATAAAACTCTCGAATAGTCCCTAATAGGGACTAAATTGTAACTTTTTTCAAACCATTAGGACTAAATTGTAATTTTCTTCAAACTATAGAGACCAAATTTTGTCTTTTAAAACCATAGGGACTAAATTCTACCTTTTTCCAAATTGTAGGGACCAAATTCTAACTTTTGAAACCATAGAGACTAAATTCTAAAACTTTCCAAATCCTAAGGACCACTTAGTAAACATCATCCATTTTGTTTAATCTGTTTTCAAAGCCACCGATTGTTGTCTTGCTATTTAGCATATTTCAAAATCAAATCACATTTCAAGATAAAACCACTCAAAAAGATTTTGATTTGTTTAAAATCAAGGATTAAAATATCAATGTCAATATGGATTAAAATATCAATGTCAATATGGATATCAGACATTTTATTACGGATATATTGACAAAATATCGATGTCAATATATATTTCTATAAATCACAAATTTTATAATATTTATTTAGATTAATAATTAAGTTGTTTTGACCAAACTAAATTATGGACATTGTTATTAGTATTCATGTTCATATTGAACTAAATAGATTATATTTTTTTTTTCTATGTTTTACAAGTATTAATAAAAAGATGTTGGGAATCCATGGATATTTAATATCAATATTGAACCCTTCAATTTACAAATATATCGACATATTGATGGATATTTTCATCCTTGTTTAAAATGATTTTTTAAATACATGAAACTCCCCTTTCTTTACGACGGTTAGAAAGTCATTCCAAATAGACTTTTCTGGGCTTGTCATACACATCAAGAGTTATTTGTCACTTAATAGTTACATTTAAAAGGGTGGTGACCATCACACTTCATAATGAATCCATAATTTTCAAAATCAAATTTCTAGTAATTTCCAAAATGTAACAACCATATAAATAAACCAAGGAAAACAAAAGAAAAAACTTAGAAAAGCTAATTCAAACATGTTTTCACCAAATTTCTACTCCAAAAAACTGACATGTTTTTAGAACAGTTCCAAATAGCCTACATTTTAACCCCTAGGCAAAAGAAAAAGAACAACCTTCATTAAATAACAAACAAACTACAGTTAAGGTCCAACAGAGGACACCCAACTAGGATAACTAGAATCCCAATAAGCCTCCCTATAAAGATCCTCGAAGGGAGGGGGCTCGGATCAATACCAAAAACAACACCAGGCGCCAGAATCAAAGTTGATCAGTCAATTTCACAAACCTTATATATCATATCTTTAAAGGGAACAAAGGAGAATAGAATACCTGGCTTGGAAGCTGGAAGTAGTGATATAGGCTGAGAAGAAAACTATTGTAGCTGCCACAACTTCCAATATGTATCATTATAGCTGCACAATCAAAGTGAACAAAACAGAACTGACAAAGTAGGCAAAGTGTATCCCAAATAACACTATAATCAAATTGAATAAGAATTGTCAAAAGAATTTAGTTTCACTAGAATCATGAGAACCTAATCTAACTATATATATCTCTTATATATTAATATGAGTGACATCAACAGACAAATAATCCTGTTAAGGCATAGAACAACAAGATATTCTCATTAAACTTGCACAGTTAAATCCAAGCCATTCTTGCTGGGTGAATAGTAGCCTTTCTGCACCTTTCCCTTATTTGCCACACTTTCCAACTCAGATTCTCATTCAACATACCAACTAGCAGACAAACAGAAGAAACCTCTATTGCTTTCTCTTCTTCATCAACTCCCAATTGAATACCACAAAACTCATGATATCAGAAGTCACCACAAGCAAACTTGATCTGGAGTAGTTATTTACCGAAAAAAAATGAGTTCTCTTTTAGGAACTTATCAATTGAGGGCAATCCCATTTGTCAACGAAAAATTATACTTGATGAGTTGAACTCCAGATTTCATGGAATCTATGTAGTAGATGGTGTGGTAGAATCATTGGCTTATCACGGATTTATGTTACACTTGCTCAAGAACAGATCTTCTCTGTCTACAAATTTCTTCCAGTAAGCTTTGTATTTTGGGATACCCAACTCCAGCCAAGGTTTCAAATATCCATTATAATGCAGTGTTGCAGCCTTCTCGACGTCTTCGACATTAAGCTTGTAGTCATGACCTAATCCATATAGAGACCATGAATTATCAAGGGCGTAGACATGGCCCTGAAAGGTAAGCAAGCTTGCACGCAGTGCAACAGCATCGGTTGATCCACCCTGCATCATCAATTTTTGTTCAATACTAATGGTAACGAAGGCAAAGGAAGTGGCAGATAATCTGATACGTTCAAAACAATGAAAATTTCAAATTTCTCCTTGATAAGTCACCAAGAATGTAAAACGCACAGACAGAAAAACATTGAGTACGATGCACGAAAACAAAAATTATCAGCAGACATATCATAGAATAGACAAAAAAATTTAATAGAAACAACTGCTTTTAAATGAGAAAGAATGAAAGAATAGACAAAAAAAAAAAAAAAAAAAAAAANAAAACGCACAGACAGAAAAACATTGAGTACGATGCACGAAAACAAAAATTATCAGCAGACATATCATAGAATAGACAAAAAAATTTAATAGAAACAACTGCTTTTAAATGAGAAAGAATGAAAGAATAGAAAAAAAAAAAAAAAAAAGACAAGACAACCATAAAATAGGTTGAGCATCGACTGCAGCATTGCAATATAACATGTTATAACCATCTTCAATGGAAGATTCATGATGGTAAGATTAAAACTTGTTCAAATTAGAACCATTAAATTGAATATATAACGGGAATCTTTAAAATAAAATCCTTAATTTATTTTTGGTTGTGCGTCAGTGGGTGAGTGTGGAGATGCAAGGAAGCCTGTCTGTGCACGCAATTGTAAATATCTAAAATTGTCTTTCCTTCATAATTTGGCACAGTTAGTGCCATGGGACTTACCTCCCTGACCAAACTACGGAAAGTCTGAGAAAGATCGAGTTGTCTCCACTTCGCCAGATCAATTACATTCAATCCTGACATCCAAGCACAATCATTTTGAAGGTAACCATTCTCACCCAGAAAACTTTTCAGTTCGCCCAACCTCACATGACAGCACTGTGCAGCACCATTAACTTTTCCTCCCATATCAAGGCTCCACAAGGCTGATAAGTCTCGCTGGACAATAACATCATCCTCCAGGACCACGACTTTATCCAGGTTCTTGAATATCTCAGGAAGAAGATAGTGCAAATGTGAAAACATTGAAATGTATTCTGTCCTAGAGTGAGTTAAAGTACGGAACGAAATACGGAACTCTTGAGGCAATACAAAAGTCGCATTTTCATGATCATCAAATTTAAGATGCTCGACGTTTAATACTTCAACAGTTGCCTCCTTATAACTATTCCTCAAAAACCAGAGTTTCATGGCAAAGTAATTCTGTCCATCAGTCAATACATGAAAAACCTGATTCCCACTTTCCTAAAACATCAAAAAGTTGTTAATCAGGGATTTTGATAAGTAATGCAAATATACAGGTTAGAAGTACAGAAAAAACATCTCACTTTTGAATTTGAAACTGTTGAGTTGATAACCACTGATGATGCAAGTATATTATTCGAGAATATTATATAATGGCTCAAAGTGGGATCTGCATATTTCTCGGCCTGAGAGAGCTCCAAATTGGTTGAATCAGTCCTAAAATATTCAACAGTTAGCTGCATAGACAAGCAATGCAGGCTCTTTGGCATGGTCTGAACAGCTAGTTGGAAGAGAAAGGCACTCTGTTTCATGTGAAAATTGGCTTCATCCTCAGTCATATCAAATATTTGTCGTAACTTTTTGTCCACATTATTACAGTCCACCGGGAATGATTTAGCTTTGGCTATTGTAGCCTCCATCTTCAGCGACTTTTTCTCTATCCTGATTAAGAAATTGAAGAAATGGAAAGTTTTCCAGGGCAGAAATATAAGAATTTCTTCAACGAAGATTCAATAAACTAAAAGAGAAAAAAAGGGTCTCATAAAGTGAAACAACCAGCAACAGAGGCTATGTGAATTTTCATCTCCTTGAAAATATCCGCAAGCATGTAAGCAGACAAGGTAGTAGCGTTAAGGGTATGCTATTTCAAAACCTCACTTTACAAAGTTTACTGACTATAGAATTAAGAGATCAGAGTGATGAAAGATGTTAATAACAATCCCATCTATTTGCTATCAAAGTAGCCTTAGATCATTAGCATGAGTCATAGAGACGTCATTAACAAGTTCAATGAACAGAGTGCTAGCAACAGATTTGAGGATTCAGCTAGCTTTTTTTTTTTTTTGAAAGATTGGCTCAGGGTAGCTTCAGTGATAAAATACCAAAAATATAGAGATCCCTCCTAAAAGAAAGCTGAACTATATTCAGCAAACTTGATTAGATACCAAAAATTGTCAGTTGTAGAGTCAAGTTGTGGAGCCAGAATACAGTCGTAATTAAGTATAAGCAAACAAAAAAGGTAATAGAAGCTTATTTTGGGATAAGAGAGTTTTAATTTGGCTAAAACTCCATTATAAGTCTCGGTCTTCACATGAAAACTCTCTCACCCATTGAAATTCTTCTGTAATTACCAGAGCATCAATCTCGAATGCACGGGATGCACGGGTAAGTTGCATGGTTGTGGGACTGCTTCTTTATCATGTGTAATTTTTGTTTCTCTGTTTAGTTTCTTTTCAGGCTACTTTTTTTGGTCCATTTGACTTATATCTCATACTCTTTTCTTCATATTAATGAAAAGTGTTTCCTTGGGTGGGGCAGTGCCATGCAATTTCCTCTTTGGGGGAATTTTAAGTTTGGATCCTGAGTTTTAACTTTCCACTTTTCATCCTTCTCATCAATAAAATCATAAACACTACAACGACTTACTGTAGTGGAAGATCGAGATCTGTCGTTGATTCACTCAAGACACGTTCCAGCTCTTGAATATTTTGCTTCATTTCTTGCGTTAACTTGCTTTGTGACGGAAGTTTTGCAATGCTAGGATAGTATGCTCGCGCAACAAAAAGCTGATCCTTCAATTTCTTTACCATAGAATCTTTAATAACTTCTCTATTTTCCTGTCGCCAAATACAATAGCTCCCAAACTTCCACTCACATGGCTTTCCACTTTCGTCCATGGCAGTCATACGTTGGGCAGGTTGAACTCTACCACCAATTTTGGTACTCTGAAAAGACATACAAAAGTTAAACACAAAAACCACTTGAAATCCAGAAAGAATGTATCAATTTCATCACAGACTAATACGTTTTCATGGGTATGCGTTGGTAGGGCATCGACTTTTGGAGGTGGTAAACCTGTAGATTATTCAAACAAAAGATTTGAGTTTTCTGTTATGCCAGACAAAATATTTTCTAAATACTTGGATGCAAAGATTCATTCAACCAAACCTTTTGGTTCCTGACTCTCGTGAATAAAATCTTTAATTTCCTTCTTAGGTTCAATGGCATATTTCTGAAACACGTCCTGGCAATACAGATCAAAGGCAATTCAAAACCATCACCCTAGCACTATTTTTAAATACCAAAATGACAAACCCTTATCATAATAATTTAACTTAAACATCAATTACATAAGAGGATACAAAATCACATACATCAAAATGTCAATATATCATTAATCGTTTAAGATTGAGATACATATTAAGAAAGAATAAAACAAACAAGTGGATACATAGCGCGTGCACATATTTAAGTGGATGTATGTATTAACAATACACACACTGAAGTAGGGCTACTCCAACTTCATGAAAAAAATAAGATAAAGAAATAATTAAATATCACAACTGAAACCCAAGCATGCTGCTACTATCTGTTATTTCATCGGTGAATGATATAAAATATACATTGTGGCTTACATAAAACTGACATCAGTTAACCATTTAGGGAAAATAATCTAAAAGGTGAATACTACTATCTACCCAACCAAGCATATATCAGTAACTCATCATATGTTTTGAGTTGGAATGTGTTATGTGGCTCTTCCTTTGAATACGAGGATATCAAAGTAGTGAGGCGAGCCTATTCATCAATTTCATCTTCTTTGAAATTTCTCCTCAAACAGGGACTTCCAAGTTCTAGATTCAGCATTCCATATGGTGGCAATGAAGGCTTCCTTTTCAAGAGTTAATGTGAAGAGTTTGGGGAATTCATATTGAAGTACGTCTCTGTGACCAGTTTTAAACCCCCAATCCAACTCTATTCAAAATATGACAATAAATCAAATTCTTCTATTTTCAATGTACTTCCTCCAAGGGTCCTTTGATAGTACAACAGATTTGATGCTTGGTTTGACATCTAGGTGACATATCATATTTAATACAATCAATTTCCTCCAAACAGACTTCTTTTCGATGGCAAACTGCCATATCTGTTTTGCCAAGAGGGATTGATTCTTCAACAGGTGAATATTTGAGTTAGGTTATAATTACAAACAAATTAGAAGTAGAGCAAGTAGAAGAAAAGTTACCAATTCCCCAAAAAACGTCCCTACTGGACTTTTGATTGTGAAAAACTCTTTGAATTTCTTTTGAACCAAAGCCTCCAAAGGATTGAAAACGCCTGTTCAACTAATGATTGGTCTATTCGCTTGGGCTAGTGTTTTATGATTTGCTTACCATCATCTAGTCACACTCTCACTTATGCTTGAAAGTTGAAATTCCCTGATATTTTCTGGACGGGTTGACTTGTCAACGAGTTGATCTAATCTGGTTCAACCTGTAATTTTTCACACTTGATGATCTTTTTCTGCTTCAACCAAACTCGAGTAGCCTTCCTCCTCTAGCTTCTGTTCTTTCATCTCTTTCATTGCTCTTGTTTGGTTGTTCATTTCTTCAAATGGATTCTTCTGCTCATCTTTAAATCCTAAGAGTTCCAAATTCCTTCAAATCCATCTTCAACTTTGCCAACAACATTTGCATATCCTTCTTCTATTTTGAGTAGCAATTGTTGCACCTTCAACAAACCATCATGGTTTAGCCTAGTAGTAAATAAAAGGCTTAGGTTTGATAAAGGGCTAAGAGGGAATGGGTTCAATCCATAGTGGTCACCTACCTAAGATTTAATATCCTACGAGTTTCTTTGATATCAAAATATTGTAAAGTCAGGCGAGTTGTCTTGTGAGATTAGTTGAGGTGCGCGTAAGCTGGCTCGGACTCGCAGATATCAAAAAACAAAAAATTGTTGCACCTTCAACAATAACTCAAGATCAAGACTTGTAGCCAAAATCAATGCTCTAATACTAAAAGCTAGGATCCAAATTATAAGAGTTAGTGAATTTCTTGCCTTTTCGAACTAATGGTCAAACAAATTGAAATTCTCAACCCCACCAATAAGCCATTTTATGCCCCACAGGATGTTTTGAAGTTCTCATTCCAATCAATAAACTTCCATTCTTCTTTTTCCCCTTGTTGAATAACCAATGGAATCAAAAGCTTTTGTTCCACTCCCTCACACTAATGTTGTAGATGCCTTGCAACCTTTACCCACAAATTTAAGCTCTTCTAAGTCCATGGCAGCAGAGCAACCGGATAATATTTACCTGAGTTGTTACATCAAAACCCCACGGAAAATCAGAATACTGTAGATCCACCATCGCTTCATGCTAAATAAGCAATGGAGCAACAAATGACCTTAAATCTCCTTTGCATCCCTACAAAGAATGCAGTTTGGTTTAAGAACCACACTTTAAGATGTTTTTCTGAATCCTTCCAATAGTATTCATCTCCTCATTGGAGATTATCCATAAGAAGAGCTTTACCTTCTTGTCCAGTAATTTTCCAAACTGCCAAAGGAGGGCTCTTTACTATACTAGTGACTGTTTATGGGAAAAGAGTGGTTTAACAGTGAAAATTGAGAGTGGCCACACCATTCTTCTCCCCTGCCAGGATACACCCCATTTAGTACTTCCAGCAAGTCGTTTAGTTCGTTCAATTCCATCTCAGCAGGTGCTACCTTTGATAAAAGTAGACAAAAGAGAGACTAAAAAACAATGTGGCTCCGAAACCTTTGCCATATTCTACTTTGTCCTCAAAAAGAAACTTCTAATCAATTCTTCCCCAAAAAGTTTTAAAAATGGATTAACACAGAACTATATCAAGGTTCCAATTTCCTTTTCAACCTTGAGGTCACTGGCCATTTGAACGAGAGAAGCATCTAGGGAGCGAGAGAGAAAAGGTATACAATGAGTTGTCAGTGATGGACAACAAGTACCCCACAAATGATAGGAGAAAGCACCATGCAGATAAAGGGAACGAAGAAATCCTCTGTTGGTACAAATAACACAAGCAAAGAATTTAGGGTACAATAAATGGTGAAGAAGTAGAACCATTCCATAAGAAATGGCCTCTAATGTGAAGCATAGCCATTTGAATTATGTTCTAACTGCCTGGACTCATGGAAAATCTAATGCAATCAAATTAATTCCCTGAACTTCCAATTATGTCAGTTTCATCATCTTCGAAGGATTTTGAAGCCTTAAAGGGAGAATGGCAAAGGAAAAGTCAACACAACAAGGAATTAACTTTAGAGAAGGCAAGAACTCAGAGTAGCAAAAGAGCAGATTAAACAGAGGAAATAAACATTCGGCAAATTAAGAGGCCTATGTTGTTGGATCTGGCTGTAAAGTGCGAACATTTCAGGAACTTGCATTTCAGCTCAGCTAATAAGTTGCACAATTGTTCAGAAGTTTAATTGTGCTATACTCATATCAAGAAAATCACAATTTCAAAGCCTTCACTTTTGGGTCATATTACATGCATTTTCATGAGACAAAATTTAAAATACCGTCCCCAAGTGATATGCGGCCCAACAAATTCATATAAAGGTCAACGGTGTACATCCACCACAACTGGTCCAAGCACAACATTTATAACAAATAAATAAAATTACAACTGACCAAGTAATATCTACCGCTGATACAAGAAAAAAAAACTAACATGCAAAAGAACTAAGAGAATGTCAATAGACCTTTGGAAGAGTTGGTCCCAATTTTCTGATAACGTCATCGACATGACTAGGTTGAAATCCCTGCCATAAAAATGTTCATTGAAACTAAAACAATGGGACAGTAGAAGTAAACTACGCAATGGAGAAGGACCTAATCCATGAAGATTTCTTTCTTCCTGTATCAAACCAAGTAAAATTATTTTTCCAAACATTTTCTTCCCTCACTGTAAATATATACAGAATGGTACCCCAGCTGGGAAATTTCCGAAACCAATATAATGATTATAGTATGAGTTCTAAATTCGAACACCCCAAAAACAAATATTAGTCCTTACTGGTTTTGAATTTTGCGAGTCAGATGCATATCCTGCAGAAGAAATGTATAAATGGTGTTAGACAAATACTTTTCTCAAACAAAAATATGTACTAGTGGAAAAAATTCTCTTCATGAAAAGGAGGAACTGAGAATGGGAAATATTGCCAAGCCCGACTACGTTGTGAATATCAATAGAGACACTGGAGCAACAAGACAGCAGGCAGATGAAAGATTATAGTAGTGGAAAGAGCACTGAATTGCTTCTTATCCTAATTCACGCGGCATTCATCGTAAAAAATCCGAAAGGGTACAAAAATGGAGGGAGAAGGAGACACTTAAACAAGAAAATGATGAAAGAAATCGATACTAAATAGCCTGGCCTTATACGATGCAACTGACACCAAAGATACAAGTAAACCGATTCGGAACAGAATCGAGTTCAATATCCAATGAGCCAAATAAAGGGTAAACCAGATGGGGGGATGCGAGATCTAACAGCGGATTAAAGAAAAAAGAACAGACAGTGTACAAGATGTGACTAACCCAATTGAGACAGTAAAAGCTACGAACAGATCCGATCAAGTAACGTCAGATTCAGCACAGGTAACAACCAATTCGATTGAAACAAAAGAAAAAAAAGAAGAGCAAACAAGTTACCCGGAGAGTGAAACCCGTTGTAGAGACCGAGCAAAAACACAAGAGGCACAAGCATTGAGAGGATAACGAGGCCAAGAACTCCGATCACGAGTCCTCTCCATCTCCTTTTCGCCGGAAATCCATAAGCAGAAGCTCCGCTCCCTCCACCACCGGCGCCCTTCATCTCCGCCACACTAATCTCTTCTCTCCACTATCGATTGATAATGTATAACCTTCCTCTTCCCAAATCTCTCCCTCTCTCCCTCCACCTTCTGCAATTTTCCTGTTCTTACTGAACTGATCTCCGCTAGAGTTCAAGCAGAGTCCTAATTTATATAGATCATGAGACACCAACTGTTCATCAAAAATTGTATGAAACGCGTCAGTATTCTCCAGTAATGCGAAGAAATAACGGTTTTTGTTGATGAACTTGGAATCTCGAATGGCTTCCGTTCTCAATTCTCCCGCTCCATCGCTCAGTGCAATGGATCAGATACGAATTCCTCGAAGTGGGTTCGGAGGGATTTCGTGCGTGAAAGAAAGAGCAGTAGCGAGTAAGGACTTGAACCGGATGATGAATTTGGGTTTTTCTTTTGTTTTCTAATTTTAAGTCCTTTAATTTGGAAGAAAAAAAATACTGTTTTTCCTTTTTAAAATACCATTTTTATTTTCATATTTTTGGATCTAATTTCTATTTAATTGGTAGGTTTCAAAATCTTACACTAAGGGAGCGAATCTAAGTTTAGTTGATAATAATTGTCTTTGTTTAGAGTGCTGAATTGAGTTAGGTTGAGTTATTGGTATCGGTACAATTTAATATGACCCGAAAAAGTACGCATTCTTACGAGGTGGACAGACTTTGTGAGGTTAGTAGAAGCTACATTGAGGGCTGAGAAAAGTTTGCCATAAGGAAAGACTAATAGAGGAGGAAGTCAAGCAAGACAAGCATCCGGTACATTTCAGGAGCAGTTTCACCAAGGTGAGAGTAGACGGTTTGTTCCAGGTGTTTTGGGTAAGAGAGGTTTCAAAGCTCGATCCGGTGGATTATACTTTTCAAGTCTTGAGAACATGTTCTTGCACCGATGACCCCTCATTCATACGTGTATTATAAATGAGTTTCAGAGCATTATGCTTGATCTGTGAGGACGATTGTCCAAACATCTCTTGCAATGAATACATGATCTCACAAGTAGTGACTATGGTTTCATGCTTCTTTGTCAAATTTTCAGATAAGCTGGCAAGAATATATGCTCTGGCCTTTTCATTTGCCTTCATCCATTTCTCATATGCATCACGAACATTTCGTGACGCATTTTGAGCAGGAACTTAAGGACATTCCTCAATGATGGCAAACTTTAGGTCCTCCACAATGAATACAGTGTTAGTCATATTTTTCAATGAAGTGTAGTTATCCCCATTCATTTTGTCGGCACTAAGCAAAGTTATAAAAACGCTTGACATTTTGATGATGCTGAAACATACAATTTATTTCTTATTAGTAACATGCATGACTCATATAACTTAATCAATGTTTAGCAAAATTTTAATGTACCCAATTTTTAACATCTAATTTTGCAATGATGCTTCAGTGATTTAGGATAAAAGCTACCGAAGGGTAGTTAGTCACCCCTTTACTAAATTAAGACACTCACAACCAATTATTACACCACAATAACTTTTATTCCTATAATAATTAATCACTATTATTCGGTCAAAAAATCATTAACATCCTCAACAATTTCTTGTAAGTGTAACCCTTCATTTTAGATCCTAGAGTTTCGCCCCAATGAGTCAATCGAAGCGAAAAACCGATTGGGGTAAAAACTAAATAGACTCTATCCTTAACAGGAGTTTGGGAGAAATTTCATGTAAACACCATCGGAAAGGGGACACAAATCGAGGTGCCACGAGACCGAGCATGAAAATTATCTAACAAACCAATGAAAGAGACCATAGGATTTGTTGACACATGTCCTTCTCCCACTTACTATAAACACCTTCTCCATTCACCTTGATATTGACCTATGCAAACACCATCCGAAGGGGAACACAAATTGAGGTGCCACGAGGCCGAGCATAGATCTTATGGTGTGAACTTTTAGGGAGAAGCATATATATAATGACATATTATATATATATATATATATCTTTTTCCTCCCATTGAGCGTTTTAAACATAGGGTTTATTACTTAGGTAAATCCGGCTAATTAATTTATCTAAGTTCTTTGTTAATTTGCACAATATAACTCTTATATTGCACAGTTTAACAACTTTGATTATCATTTATTAAACACTTTAATAAAATCAAATCAACCATTGCATAGAGTTTTTTTGTTTGCTTTTTCCCTTTTAACTTGTTGTTCCACCATTTAAATATACACATGCTCTCCCAAACTTTAAACACTCATTTAAGATGTGGACTCAATCAATAAAAATATATTTGGCAATTTTTTACATGTAACTATTGCACTTTATGTGGACAAAATATTATTATTTATATAATCACCAACCCGAAAACATACTTTAATAGTTGCTGAACATATGAGTTGAATATGCCTAAAACATAGAGTTGTCACTAGTAGTTTATTTACATGTTTACAAAGGAAATATAAACATGGACAACAATAGGCCAATATCATGCATACAAAAAAATATTATTCAGTAAGATAGTCAAGCTAGCCCGTCCTACCAAGTAGACGCAAACAATACCTCTTCCTAGACTTGGTGGGACTCTTAAGAAGTAGTTGATTTTCTAGATGTTTGTAACAAGTATGTCTATACGATGACAATATCATCTTTAACAATCCCTCAATGTCGAATTACTATAAAAGACGACTATTAAACATAATAAACTAATAATTTCAAATTTGAATTTAAAAACACTTTTAACAGTCGGGGTTTTTTTTTTTTCTTTTAGTATCTATAGGTTAAGTAGGTTGTTAGAGTTAGTTGTTGGAAATGAACGACGAAGTTGGTGGTTGGAGTTGGTTACCTGAGGTGATCGTTGGAGTTGGCTGCTAGAGGTGGTTATCGTTGGAGTTGATCATTAGAGGTGGTATTCGTCGAAGTTGGTAGCTAGATGAACTTCGGTGTTGGTTGTCAGAGGTGCTTATCACCAGAGACGATCATAAAAGGTGATTTTCGTTGAAGTTGTCATCAAAAGTGGTTGCTGGAGCCCGAAGTTGGTTGAGTAAAGGTGGTCATCAAAGTTGGTTGTTGGAATATGTCGTAGGAGTGTGATAGCGATGGGCGTCAACGATGACCAACAAGTGAAGTCATTGTAAACATCGAATTGGAGGGAGGAAGAGTTTGTGTGAATTGGTAAAAATAACCAACTCAACTCCACCAACGTTGCTGGCTCAAACATTGAGTTGGTAATTTTTACCAACTCATGTTGCTGAGCCAAAAAAAATCCCTAAATTTTGAGTATGATTTATATTTAATCCATAGTTTTAAAATGATAATTTTACCTCAAAGTTTGAGTATTGTTTTTATTTGATCTCTAAGCTTCAATATTTTATACTTCTACGTACTCTTGAGTTTTTGTAAACACTTACTTTTGGTCTTTGACATTAATTACATTCGATTAATTTAAATTAATTATGAAGCAAAAAATTTTAAAGCTCATTCAAATCGTGATAAAAAATAGTGAAAAGTAATTAATTATAATTCTTTTAATTTAACTAATAGACATTTACACTAATAACTAAAGGTGGATATATAGTGAAAAATCAATATTAAAAATTTAAGTCCCAAAATTACTCCATATTCTAGAGTAAAAATATAACATCTTGAAACTTAAAAAACGAAATAGAAATTAAATTCAAACTCACGGATAAAAGTTTAACATTTTGAAACAATTTACTGAAAAATAAGATTGGGTATATATGCGTATATATAAACTAATTCATTAAACTAAAATAAAAATTTAATATATATATATATATATATTAAATTTGAGGAGTTAAATTTATATACTATAATTTAAATTTTAATATAATTTTATAAACTATAAATTTAATTTTCATATAATAATTAATTTTAATAATAATCAAAATAAAAGAATAAAGAGATGTATTAAAAGAGGAGAGAAAGTGGACATGAAGAAAACCCATCTTCTTTTATGGGTATCATTCTTAGGTATAATAGATGCTTAGGAATAGCTTATTCCCATGCCTAAAACCTACAAACCTCTGTACCAAGCAAGGGGATGTTTATCTCTTACCCATTCCTATCCTGATTGCCCCCAAGAGGTCTATAGTTTGAATACCTCCACACCTATTGTATTAAAAAAAAAAAAAAAAGAATTGTTTATCAAACGAAAATCTTAATCAACTATCCAAATAAAAAAAAAAAAAAAGTTTAATAAATTAGTTTATATATACACAAATATAAACAAACATATATATAAGTAAAATAAAACAAAAAAATAAAAATTTAAAAAAATTTTAAATTAAAAAAAAAAACAAAAAATCCCAATAAAATTAAAAAAAAAAAAAAAAAAAATCAATCATCTTCAATCATTGTATTTTAAAAATATGACCATTTTGATCTACTCAATTTAATCACAATTTCATTACATAACACTATACTTTATAAATTCCTTAAAATAATGTTCTTAGCTTTGTAGTAAAAGGAACTTTGTTGCTTATAAAGTCTAGGACAAATATCAATTTTTACTCTTTAATTTTAAGATTGTACAATTAAAATCTTAAACTAATAATTATATCTATTAGAACTATAAAACTTTTATAAATAAATATATTTATAATAAAATAAGTTTTAAAAAATAGTAAAGATAGAAAAATGAAAAACCACTCGTATCACGATGAAAAATCAATACCAGTTATTGATTTTAACCTTTAATATTTTAATCTTTAATAGTACGTTTGGTAGTGCATTTGAAAAAGCCACACATGTGATAATTATACATTAACAATTTTATAATTGAATCTTAATAGAGTTCCAAATTGATTCATTTATAAGATTTTAAGGTATATATATATATATGTATATATAATATTATAGTGGAGAGATGAAATCTCAAATCTTGAAATTGATAGTAGGGATAAGTATGATAGACCGAAAAATCGAGTCAATCAACCAAAACCGATCAAACTGAAGGCTGTTGGTTGGAGAAAAGGAGGGACTTGGTTGGCAACAGTTTGGAAAAAATTCAAACCGACTGACCAACTGAAGGCCGATTTGCACACTTCAACAGTCGAATTCAGTTTGAACATTTATTAAACCGACTATAGTTGGTTAGGTAATAGTTTGCTCGGAAAACTGACTTCGACTGACT
The DNA here is from genome assembly GCA_031780015.1 of Citrullus colocynthis. Taxonomy (NCBI): domain Eukaryota; kingdom Viridiplantae; phylum Streptophyta; class Magnoliopsida; order Cucurbitales; family Cucurbitaceae; genus Citrullus; species Citrullus colocynthis. The sequence continues at coordinate 50,041 of QLSR01000264.1, forward strand.
GTTGCACACCCCTAATTGATAGTATAAATTTATACCAATCGTTTTCATGTTAATCTTTTAAAATTTTTTCTTGATAATATTATGAATTGGGTGGAAGTTGATATTTATAAATCCACAACACACTAATAAAAGGATACAAGGATTTTTTTTTAGTACGGATACAACATTTTTAATCATGGACTACTTCAAATGATCTATTAGTTAGAGAAACTAATAAATGTAATTAATGATATTATAATGTAATAAATGAAATCAATGATATTGCAAAATTATGTTATTTATACACAATAATCACACGACCCCTTTCTCATTAATAAGCGTAGTCAAGTATCCCTACGAGTCAGTTGGCTTGGGTAGGCTAGAGGTTAATGCATTAAAATTATCTACTTTCATTTATTTATTATTATTATTTTCATACTTCCACAAATATCAACAAGTTCAAAGGCTAACGATCGTTCAAGAAGAGACCAACAAATCTATTGACTAATCATCCGAAAAGATCAACAAGTCAATAAAATCAACTTCATTTTCATAAATTAAATTAACTAAATTTAAGATCTATTAAAGTTTATATACGAATGATAATGGTATTTTAATTTAACTTTTAAAAATATTCTAGGTATGAAAAAGACTACACATCTATATTATCTAAAAGGAACTCTAGGGAGAAATATTCGATTTTCTTATTTACCTCTTTTAGTAATTGATTATAGGGTTATTTTTTTAAGTAATTTCACATTTAAATTACTAAATTAAAAAAATCTCGCTATTTTTCTTTGCAATTCACATGTAAATTAAAAAATATATATTTATTTCATGTTTAAATAGTTAAATAAAAAAATTCTCCTTATTTTTCGCGATTCACAAGTTCATTTAAAAAAAAAAAGAAAAAAAGAATTCCCTTTTTTTTTTTTTCTTTTCATTCACGTTAAAATAAAAATAAAATAAAATAATTTCCCCTATTTTTAGATTGGAAAAAAAATATATAATCTTAATATATTAAACATTTTTTAAAAAACATTATTTCATTTTAACATTTCATTGACTTTTTATTATAAAGAAGATAGTTTCAATTTATTTTTTCAGATTTTATAAAATCAAATCAATTTTCCTCTATAAATTCACTGTAAGTTTTCGTTGATTATCTTTATTTTTCTATGCTTTATTTTCATTTTTCCTTTCTCAACTATTCTATCAAATTTTATGTATAAATTCACTCATTTACATTCCGAGTTACTATCTCTCTATCTCACTTCCTTTCTTACATATTTTTTTCTCTTTTCTATTTCACTAATAAATTTTTTGTTTTATTTTCTTTTTTGCGGTGTGTTATGGGTAGATTTTAACTCCAATTATGGAAAAGCGCTTTCTTTTTCTTTTCCTTTTGTTTTGGTGGGGGTAATTCTCTTCCTTTCTTTTTTTTTTTTTTTTCTCTTTTTTATTTATATATATATTTTGCAGTTATATCTTTTTCTCTAATTTTTATTTTGTTTAATATCTTATTAGTCTCCTATGCTTCTTTATTTTTCTTAAATTTACGATCTATGAACATTAATTAGGTGGAAGAGAAAACCATTACTCTAGAGGTTTAAGAAATTTCTCAAGGATCCAACAATCTACAAAGTGACAAAGAATATAGTGATTTTCGTGTAATTTTTCTTCACTCTTCAATTTTTTAAATATATATAGTGATTTATATAAATATATTGTAATTTATTGTTTTTTTCATATGCTTTTGTAGTTTTGTTTTTTTCTTTCCAATTTTCAACTTTGTAAACACACATCACTTTTTATAATAATTTATTATTTTTTAAAAACGTTTTTATACTTTTTTTTACTTTTTAAAATAAATACTTCACACCCACTCATTAAATTTAATTGAGAAAAGTATAGTATTTTAGTGTTTCCATCTCCGTAAAAAAAAAATATCGAATGCTTAGGGTTTGCCTGCAAAGTAAAATAATATTTGGTATAAATTAAAATTTGCGAATTTTGTAACTATGGAGACAAAATGGGTTTTTATGATTTTGTATGCATAGAGAGATAATATTTTGGTATAAATTAAAATTTGAAAATATTTTAAATTGAAAAGATAATCAAATCATCTCGATAAAATTAAAATACAAATCAAAAGAATTGTTTATCATACGAAAATCTTAATCAACTATCCAAATAAAAAAAAAAAAAAAATTGGATATCATACTTACAAATTAAGTAATTTAAAAATCTTTTGGTTTACCTAATCTTTAAAGTTATGGCTCCTTTTGGTAACCATTTTATTTTTTGTTTTTTTAAATTAAGCCCATAAACATACTACTACTCCAAATTTCTTCATTTGTTGTTTGCTTTTTACTAAAAAAAAATGTAGCTTTTAAAATTTTATTTATTATTATTATTTTTTTTGTGTGTTAGAAATGTAGAGGAAATAGGTTTAATTTAAAACAAAAAACGTAATAGTTGCCAAATGAGACCTAAAATTTTCGTAACTATAATTAAAAAAATTATTATTTTAGTTACTAGACCATCGTTACGATTTCTATAAAAAAAAAACAAAAATATTTTTGCAAAGTAGTAATCAAATCTATTTCAAAATTTAAAAAAATAAATAATTAATATGAATGTTTTAAAAAAAATTTAAAATATTTTGATTTACAATTAGATTATTGAAATCAAAGTTTAAAATATATTAGGTTTGTTTAAATGGAAGCTATAACAAATCAAATAATATAAAATTAAATAAAACATTTAAATTAAATAGGTAATCAGAATAAAAATTAATAATTTGAAGATTTAGATTTACCATATTTGCAATGTTTTATTTAAATTATTTTAACAATATAATATATTTTAGTTGTTAATGATTTATTTAAAATAATAATTAATTAATTAAATATATATAAACTAAAATTTAATTCAAAATTAATCTCTTCCATCAATTTAATTTAAACTCTTATGTAAACCGTAAACTTACATTTTAAAACACGTGTTAATTACAAACTAGTTTGAATAATTACACAAATAAATAAAACCAAACCAAACGGGTTGCGCAGCCGCAGTTGTGCGTTTTTGACCATTACGACATCGTATTGTTGCTATTTCTAATACTTTTTGGCTTTTATTTTACACGGTTTTACATTTCCAGGTTGTCTGTGGCCGACTTCTCCAAACCTATTTTAATGTTTTGGATTTTGTTTTTAATATCTCAAATTTTAAACCATGGTTCATCTTTGAAATATAATGTTCATTTTCTATAATTTTGACAAATTAATAATCAATTATCAATTACAGTGTGTGTTTATTAACTTCAACTTTTAAACTCTTTATAAAATTAATAAATTCTTAACATGCTTAATTTGTTTTAAAAAAATAATTATTCTATCATATATAAAGTTAATAGAACTGTTGTTTGATGGTTGGTTTGTTTTATTTTTTGTTTTTGAAAATTACGCTTATAAATGTTATTTTTACTAATTTATTTGTTTTGTTTATCTATTTTTTTATAAATATTGTAAAATTCAAGTCAAGTTTTTAAACTAAAAGATAGTTTTTAGATCTCATTTGATAACTAATTTAGTTTTTGGTTTTTGAAAATTGTATTTGTTTTTTCATATTTTTTTATCGTGGTTTTCATTTTTGTTGGGAAAATATTTGAATTTCTACTCAAATTTCAAAAACAAAAAACAATTATTTTAAAAAGCTACTTTTTTTTTTTATAATTAGTTCATAAAAGATTGTGTTTTGTTCTTGAAGTATGACCGAGAATTCAAATATTTCTTTGAATAAGGTGCAAACTATACCAAAGAAATAGTGAGCATATATATATATATATATATATATATATAAAACGTTAATAAATAAGGCCTAAAAAATTTGACTTTGTTTATGAAATTTGGCTATGAATTCAAATGCATTATTAACTAATATGAAAATTACTGTACATTAAATGTGAGAAAACATACATCTTCTTAAAAAAATAACAAACTAAAAATCAAATGGTTACCAAATAAAATTAAAATTTTTAACTAATTTGTAATTAGTAGGATCGTGGGTGTAAAAATTTCGAATAGATCAAAGATGAATGTGACGATTTTTAAAATCTAGGAACCAAAATAAATATAAATAGCAGCAAATGTTAAAAATTATCAAAGAGGCACCGACCTTAAAAGGAAAATCTGTAGACAAATGCTTTTTTTTATTGATGATTTAATCATGGAAAATTCAATTATACCAATAATTATTCATTAATAGACGTTATCATTTGAAAAAAAAAATATATTTTTATTAAATTATAAATTTCATCCTTAAAATTTAATCTCTAATTTTAAAAGTTAAATTTAATTCTTATAATTTGATAAAATTTCATAAATACTTTCTATAGCTTAATAAATCCTTCCTAAATAGTCTATATTATAAAGACTATTTATAAAAATTTTATTAGATCTGAAATACTTTCTATAGCTTAATAAATCCTTCCTAAATAGTCTATATTATAAAGACTATTTATAAAAATTTTATTAGATCTTATAGATTAAATTTTAATCATAAATTATAGAGATTAAATTTTAATTATTTTTAAATTAGGTGACTTAATTCGTAAGTTAATTATTTATTTTGGTTAGAGAGCATCATTCTTTGAACGTTTATTAGATTATATGAGAACTTAATAAAACAATAATATATTATAAACAAAATATCAAATTTGAAACTTTCAACAAATTATGGATAAAATTTAAAAGAACTAAATTATTATATATATAAAAATATATATAAAACGTTGAATTTTTCCGTGTGTTTAAAAATATTCCAAAAATTTTTAAAATTACAATATTATTTTCACAAAAGTTTCAAAATTACTATTAAAGTATAAATTTATTAAGATATATTGTAGCCAAAAATCAATACTTGAAACGGAATGGTGCTCCAAATTTTCATTCTAAATATTTTTTAAAAAAATATATATTTTAGTAATAATTTTTGAACATTCATGAAAGTTGAGAGATCCTACATTTCAGTAAATTTTATAATTTAATCTTTTAAAATTAAGGGTAATTATTTTAAATGATAAAATGGAAATGTTTTTAAATATAACAAAATAACGTGTATAGTTTATTATATAGACAATAATATTTTGCTATATCTATAAATAAGTTGACTTATTTTATTATATTTGCAGAGCGTGAGGAAGGCACTACAGATGCATTAACTTAATTGAGATATTTGTGTGTACCTACCAATCACTCCACTTCTAACATCTTATTCAAAAATTTTGTTATATTTAGAAACAATCCTAAAATCAATTCAACGAAAATTTTACACTTGGTACCAATAATTTATTAATTACTCATCAATTCTTTTTAGGGGAACCTAAAAGAGAGCGACTTGTTGTAATTAATTCACACATTTGTCGTATTATAATTAAAAAAAGATGTCGGTAATTGCTGCATTTATTTGTTTGCTAAATCTTAATTGGGCCTCTAGGAATTGGCTTCGTAACTAGAATCTTAACTGAGGTGAAACTTTGAGTCAATCAACCCTTCAAATGGAATTACTTATTAAAATAATATTAGAGATAACTAACTTAAGATCTTAAAATAGAAAAAAGATAGAAATAATTGACTAAAAACCTTAAAATATTTTAAGTAAAAAACTACTTATGGTTTCTGACTAACTATTTAAAATCAAAGACATAGATTCTTTTTATAGTATTTGGAGTTCATATTTTTTTTATGTGAAATGTTGGAAATTGTGGACAGAATTTACGAGTTCTACATGGTTCCAAAACTCCACCTTCCCCTCAGATCTATTTTGCTTGACGCTCCTGTGCAATTTTCTCTCTAATTTCTTCCCCTTCAACCACCGCCACCGTTGAAAAACTTGTCGTGTAAGAGGCACGTCTTAAAAAGACACTAGTACATATAAAATGAAAGAACGATGAGGTTTGAAACATAATGATTAATTTGACATATGATATGAAAAATGATTAATAAAATTAAACTAGTTTAAAAGGTATGTTGTGATTGTGAATTATGGGATTGTCGAATATATAATCATATTGGACTAGTAGGACCATGATTCATAATCAATAAATATTTTGGTTTGATTCAACCTCAAAAATCTAATGGTGTTAGCATAAATAATTAAATCTATATTGAATAGATTAATCTTAGAATCATTCATGCTAAATTGTCAAGAATAAATAACATATCAGATTCCAAGATTTCATTGAGAAATTGATGATAGTTACAAGATGACTATTATCTTCCTCAACGAAAACTTCATATGCCCTTAGTGGGATCTCTCTCTAGATGGGATTCAAGAAATATTGAGTGTGTATTCTTTTGGTATATTGGAGACCATAGCCCTAAGGTCTCTTTATATACTAGTTCAATTATGGTCGCATTAGACCCTAATTAACTAGGAATTAGCTCACATAGTCGAGTCCAACCTAATAAAATAACGCAATGTAATAAAATACTAACCCACGAACATAGCCCATATTTTAATTATACGTGTTTAAATAAAACACGTCTAACAATGGTGTCACACAATATCAAATTATCAATCTAAAGCTTTTTGATGGACTAAATATAATATTTACTAAAAGTGCAGGTCTGAAACTTGAACAAACCTTGCAATACATTGACCAAAAATAATATCCTAATCTAATTTATAATATTGTGTCTAACATAGTCGTAACATTCAATTTTGTATTTAATAAATTTATAAAATTTTTAAGAAAACAAAATATTTCATAGATAAACAAAAGGGGAAAATATCAATTTATACCTCTAGACTTTAGAGTTATATTAATTTAAACCCTAAACTTTTGTAAGTGTATCAATTTTACATCATTTCTTATGTTGGGAAATTTTTTTGTGAAACATATAATTATATCAAGAGGAATACTTAGGTGCAGCCTCTAAGTGAAATACTCCCCACTTTTTAACCACAAATAAATAAATAAATAAATAAATAAATTAAAAAAAAAATATATATATATATATTAAAAAATATGTTGACACATGTCAACATTTAATTGGGTACAGTAGAGGTTGCACAAGAGATGGGTGCAACCCCGACTGCACCTAATTTTTTTTCTTATATTAATTAAGCCTCTATACTTTCATAGATGAACCAATTTAGACTCTTAGTTAAAATTTTCTTTGAGAATTGTTCATGCATATAGTCAATTTTGTAAAACAAGCATTTGAAGAAGTAATTTACATATGTTTAATAATCAATTCATGGATGAGTTTCAAAAGTAATCGTAATTAAAGATCTAAATTGATTTCCTTATGAAGATTTTATATTTTAATTAACTTACATTATAAGTATCACACTATATTGGTTGAACGAAATCTAAATAAGAGTGTAAATTGATACATTTATGAAAGTTTAGAATTTAACTTCATTCAATAATGAGATCTTTTCAAAAATTGAAAAATGGTTAAAAATAATTACAAACATAGCAAAATTTTACTTTCTATCTGTGATAGGCAGCGATAGACCCAGATAGACATCTATCACTTTACTAGATAGACACAGATGTCTATTTGGGCCTATCGCGGTCTATCACAAATAGAAAGTAAATTTTTGTTATATTTGTAAACAGTTTGATATTTTTTTTATTTATAATAATTTTCCTATAATTTTATTATTTCAACTTTTTAATTGATGCAACCTTAAAATTTAAGGGCAAAAATTTGATATTTGCCTTAAAAAAATTCTAGAATGCGTAACAAATGCATTTTCCATCATCATGGTCATGATCTCTACTTGTTTCTTGTGATGTGGAAAAGAAAAACTTTTTTATGGGTTTTGATTGATTAATGCATCATAATTTTATTTATTTTTTTTAGTGAAATAATGATGAAATTTATTTTTAAAAAATATTTTAAGTGACTAAATTGTTAAAAATATTTATAAATAATAGCAAAATATCATAATCTATTTTCAATAGACGATAATAAAGTAAAATTTTATTATATTTATAAATATTTTAATTCATATTTTTATATCTGAAAACCGAAATTGTTATTTATATATCTTCCCTCACAAGAATCCTTTTCGTTGACAAAATTTATATTATCGGTTTTATTGTGATTTGGGAAAAAAAGACAGCTTTAAACAAAAGACAATAAAACGTATTGAATGCGTCATTTACGTTATCCATTTTATCCGCCGCCGTCTCGTCCCCTACCGGAATAGTCCCATTCAAAAAACATGTGCCAAAATCCAGCGGAAATAACATGGATTGAAACCAATGAAATTTTTCATTGATACTTTAATTATATTTGTATTATATTATTCATAACAAAAAATATATATCTTATTTTTATTAATAATATGAATTTCCATCTCGAAACAAAATGCTCCTCAAATTTGGGTTTATCATTTTTGGATCATATCTTTTTTCTTTTCTTTTTTTAATTGAACCGAATACAAAATGTTAATCCATGAGTTTTAGTTAATAAGGATTTAGTTCATATGCTTTCAAATTTGTTACAATGGAGTATTTTTCTTTTTTAAGTATAATAATTATGGAAATGAGCGATCGAACCTCCCACCTCTAGGATGGAATATCATACCATTTATTGTAGAGCTAAGCTCACATTTCCTATAACAATTAGGTGTCGGTACTTTATAATTTGTAACGATTTAGTTCTCGAAAATTTTTATCAAAATTACATATCAATCTTTATTATGTGATGACTTAGTTTTTATAGTTTATAAACAAATTTGATTCACTGAATGTGTAAGAAATTTCATTAATTCAAATTAATATTTTTCATGATAGAGACTAAATTATTACAAATTGTAAAGTACATTGATTAAATTATTATTTGTTAAAGTTCAGGGACTAAATTGTTAGGTCCATAAAGTTTCAAGGATCAAAATATTTTTTTTAACCAACTTTATGAGTTTTGATAAGATATTAGATAATATGAAGTTTCATCTAAAAACACAATGGATAATGAGAGGAGTATCTCATTTATCTTATATAGGGTGTGACACTGCTTTATTTTTCCCAATTTGATGCATGCATATTTATAACATAACTTTGGTTTAACTATAAGTTTAGTCTCTAGACTTTTAAATTTTGTGTCAGATAGATTTTAAAATATATCTAATAGATTATTGAACTTTTAATTTTGTGTTTAACAAGTTTCTAAACTTTAAAATTTATATAATTAGTCATATCTTTCAATGTTATATCAAATACATCATTTATTTATTCAAGTTTTTCTAAAATTCACAAACCTATTAGATACAAGATTGAAAGTTTAGTGTTATCATACACAAATTTTAATTTTATGTATAATAAATTCATTAATTTAAAAAAGTTTAGATATTCTACTTCTTAGACAGGCATGAAAGTTAACCTACAATTTTGGTTAAAATTACAAATTTGGTCATATATGATTAGGAAAAAAATAATATTTATTGTTGTCTATAGTTCTAAAAGTTAGAATTTAGCCCTTACGATTTGATAAAACTTTATAAATAGTCCCTATAGTTTGATAAATCTCTCATAATAGTCATTATTTATGAAAGGTTATTTATCAAACAACCAAAACCAAATTCTAATTATAAACTATATGAATTAAAATTTAACATTATTCTCTAAATCATAGGAACCAAGTTTGTAATTTAACCAACAATTTTTCTACTCATCTACATATTATTTCATTTACATCAAATAATTTCTCAGGGACGACGAGAAGTTATTATTTATATGTATAAAAAATATTTCTTGTACTATGCTAGTATATAAACTTTTTCATACTATGTACCTCCATTCATTATTTTGCACGCCAATATGCCTTCTAAAAATAGTGTGGATCCACTAATATTTATAAAGAAAAATTTTTAGTATGAACATAGAGGGGCTGTATGGAGAGCTGGAATGTAATAGGATTACTGAGAATCAGAGGAGTATTGGAATGCGTGAGGACTCGAGGAATAAACGAAAATGAGATCATGAAGCATGGAAATAGTAGGAAATGAGGTTGTGTTGAAAACTGTTGGAAACGAAATGAGTTTTGTACTACAAATCGAGTCCATTGTGGATTACATTACATTACAATCTCATTCTATTACGATCTTCCAAATACCTCCAGAAAGTAATATACAGATGTAGTACTCGAGAGTAATTCTCGATTTATATGTAATATGAACACGTAATTTGTCACATGTATGTCATGCTATATTTTGACCAAAATATAGGCCATAACTCTTTGGCCATGTAGATAACTTTGAGCCGCAACACCATCCTTTCATATTCAAAACTCCAAAGGAATAATTTAAGAAATTATTAAAAAAAAAAAAAAAAAAATAGTCTTGTCTCTTTCTCTCTCTCATATCTTTGTTTTTCCAAGTTTGACTTTCTCTCTTTCTTTGAATGGCCAACCCAATTGGGAAATGAATATAAATTAAACAACCGAACCAAAGATCTCTCTTCAATATTCAAACCTATATTCTTACGACTTCCCAACAACTCTTTCTCTCATCTCTCCAACCATTTTCTTGTTCCCTTTAAAGATTCTATTGTTCCTCTCTCCGCTCTCATGGCAGAATTAGATCAAGAAGTAGTTGACCCTCCTCCCTTCTTTCTCTGTCCCATCTCTTTGCAAATCATGAAAGACCCCGTCACGATCGCCTCCGGCATAACCTACGACCGAGAAAACATCGAGAAATGGTTGTTTTCTGACAAACACAAGACGTGCCCTGTCTCACAGGTCGTCTTGTCGGATTTCAACATCACTCCCAACCATACTTTAAGACGAGTTATTCAAGCTTGGTGCACAGTCAATGTTTGTAGTGGCGTCGAGAGGATGCCAACACCCAAACCTCCGGTCGACCGGAAGCAAGTCGTTAGGATTCTCGCTGATGCCAAGTTATCTCCTTTCTCTCAGCAGAATTGTCTTCGTCGTCTTCGATCTATCGCTGCAGCGAATGAAACTAATAAACGTTGCATGGAATCTGCTGGAGCTGTGGAGTTCTTGGCTGGGCTTGTGTGTAGTTCTACAACCAACGTGGAGTCTGGCTTTGAAGGTACTATACAAAACTCAAACAAATTTTTGCTAATGTTTACATAATTCAAGTTTAGTTTAAAAACTAATTAAGAAAAATAGTTTCTATTTGTGAGGGCCTCTTCCATCTGGTTTTGAATTGGTTTCTATTATTATTATTTTTTATTTTTAAAAACTAAGTTTATAAATATCCGACCTTGTTTTCAAATATAAGAAAATAAATAAATAAAAAATACAAATATAATAAAAACTTATTATCTATTACAGTGATATTTTACTGTTATTTGTAAATATTTTTAATAGGTTTGTCATTTAAAATAATTTCTCTAAATATTATTTCCAACTATTATTTTTTTTTTATATTTTATATTTTTTGTTTTTATCTAGTAATTTAGCTAATAATTCATATCTATTTCTTTAGCATAAATAAATACCATGGCTAGGAAATCATTATTTTCAAAAACCAAACGATTATGTATAGTACCAAATGATTAAAGTTTAAAAACTTTTTTGTTTTTATCTAGTAATTTAGCTAATAATTCATATCTATTTCTTTAGCATAAATAAATACCATGGCTAGGAAATCATTGGTTTTTATTATTATTATTTTTTATTTTTAAAAACTAAGGAAATAAATACCATGGCTAGGAAATCATTGGTTTTTATTATTATTATTTTTTATTTTTAAAAACTAAGTTTATAAATATCCGACTTGTTTTCAAATATAAGAAAATAAATCATTATTTTTTAGAACTAGAAAATATCTAAAAAGTTTTTAAACTTTAATTTTGTATCAAATAAAGTTTTTAAACTTTAAAAGGTGTCTAACAAATCTTAATGTTGTGTCTAGTAAATCATTGACTTATTCAATATCAAAAGTTGAAATTAATATGTTAGAGTAAATTTAATCTTGAGAAAAATATTATTTTAGTCCTTAGGATTTGAGTCAGAAAACAGTTTTATCCTAAACTTTAAGTTCAATTTTTATTTATTTACTATGTTTAAGAAGATTACATTTTTACTCTTGAGTTTTAAGTTTAGTTTTCATTTGATTCATACATTTCTAGATTTTTATACTTTTACTCTCGAGTTTTTACTAATAATGCTCATTTTGGTCTTTGATATTAACATTCAATTAATTAATTTAAATATAACTATGATGATTTGTAATTAATTTCATTCTTTTAAATTAACTAATAAGCTTTGTAACTAATAATCAAAGTAAAAAAAATGTAGATCTTGAAATTTAAATATCAAATGAAAACAAAATAAAAAACTGTAGATTAAAAACTATAACATTTTGAAATTTAAGAAGCAAATGAAAGTTAGAGTTCAAAATTCAAACGAATCAAATAGTTTGAACAATGTCCCTCGTTAGTGAGTATGAAACTATTATATTAATTGAGATGCAAAACTGATATTAAACTGATTGGAACTCCTAGCCTCTCATTTTAAATTTGTATAATAATTAGTAAGTGTAGAATTTAATATTGGTTATGCTTTTGCAAATTGTTGATTGATTTGACTCAGATTACGCGTTTGACGACATGTCGGCAAATTTGGGGGATGAGGCTTTGAGCATTCTTCACAAACTCCAGATCTCCGAATCCGCTCTCAAATTTCTGCTGTCCAACAGTGGCGGCATCTTCATCTCCACCTTAACCAAAATCTTGCAAAACCGAAGCTATTCCTCCCGAGCGTATTCAATAATGCTTCTCAATTCAATGTTCGAAGTCGCAGATGAGGTTCAAATCCTCAGTCTCACCGCCGATTTCTTCATCGAAATCGTCCAAATCCTTAAAGATCAGATCTCCAAACAAGCCTCGAAATCGGCATTGAAATTGATAATCGGTGTCTGTTCAAGTTCCAGAAACAGAGTAAAGGCGGTTCAAGCCGGTGCGGTTCCGGTTCTGATCGATCTCCTTCTCGATCTCGATTCGTCGGAGAAGCGTTTGTGCGAGATGATTCTCGTGTTGCTTGATCTGCTGTGTGGCTGCGCCGATGGCAGGGCGGAGCTGTTGAATCACGCGGCGGGGATCGCCGTCGTGTCGAAGAAGATTTTGAGAGTTTCGTCGCTCGGAAGTGAGAAGGCGGTTGGGATCTTATGGTCCGTTGCGAGATTCTCGGCGAGCCAAACCGTCGTTCAGGAAATGCTGCGGCTGGGAGTTGTGACGAAGCTTTGTTTTCTGCTTCAGGTGGTCGACGCCGGAGCGAAAGCGAAAGGGAAAGCTAAAGAGATTCTGAAGCTTCATGGTCGGCCATGGCGGAATTCTTCTTGTTTGCCTTCGAGTCTGCGATCATCTTATCTACAACATTAGGGTTTTTCTTAACCGCCAAAAATTTATTTGTTTCAAGTGCATATAGTTGAGTTGATTGAAATTGGAATGTATACTTTAAAAAATTTGTACATATTTTCTTTGAAATAATTTGTTGATAATTCAAGTCATGTTTTATTTATTTGTGGATTGTAGATGTATGTATTGTTGGTTCTATGAACATTGCCTAAACTAACTCGAAATTCAAAAACTTCTGTGTAACAAACATTATTTTTAGTCTTACGAATACGTGAAATAGCTATTTTGCCTTCAATTTTAAATGAATATGAATTGAGATATGAACTCAACCCAATGCTTGGGAGGTCAATATTGTGTGTCATTAATATTTTATACTCATATCCACCAACAATGCCACATCTGACCACCAATTCCAACGACCATTATTCTGAATTACTAATTAATAGTATTTTATAGTCATTTTTTTTTTATAGTAATTTGACATTAATAAAAAAATACTTTTAGCATATAAAACACTTCTGAGAAAAGGTTACCAAACACAGAGTGTTTTTATTTTAAATAGTTTTCTTTATAAAAATTGTTTAAATGAAAATGACTTTTTTAACGTTCTGAAAAACATTCTTTTCAAATGTATAATAAGATAAATATGAACTAAAGTTTGGAGGAGGAAGGAGGTGGTTGTTGAACATATATATTAGATGGAGAATTTTGGATGGACATTTTTTTTTTTTTTTTTTTTTTTTAAAATTAGTTTGGCCCTTTTTTTTTCTTTTTTTTTTTTTTTTTTTTTTTTATATTTCATTTTTTATTTTGTTATTTTTTGTTTTTTTTTTTTTGGGTTTATTTTTTGTTTCAATTTTTTTTTTTTTTTTTTGTGTAGTTAAGCAATCATTTTACAAATTTGTGCATGTAATGTTTCTAGTTAAGTTGACAAAATTATATTGGATTCATTGGAACAAAACAAATTTGAATTTATATTGTATGTAAAATATCCTCAACAATGTAATTGTACTATAATGACTCTATTAATGGTTGCATTACATGGTTAGCACAAAAAATATGTAACGAAGGTTACATTCTTTGACTAAGTTATATGATAAAAAAAGAATTATATATGAGGCAAAAAAAGGGCCAAGTTCACTTTAAAAAAAAAAAAAAAAAAAAAAAAATTGAAGCAAAAAATAAACCCTAAATCACATTTCCTAAAACTCCCAACATTACATATGTACTTTAAAAAAAAAAAATAAATAAACAAAGTGTAATCCATAGTTTATTAAAAATAATTGTAGCATTATTAAATAAAAAAATTTTCAAATAAAAATAGTCATGATAAAAACAAATTATTTATGATAGAAAAAGCTTAACATATGAACTCAATGCAACACCCGATCAGACAAAACATATACATATAAACTCCACAAGCATATAAACAGATATATGAACCTAACTCAACGCCCCAAATAGCCCTTTTTTTTTTTTTTGTTTCTTTGTATATATTCAAAACATCACATAAAAAAATTATCCAAGTTTAAACTTTGTGAAACCCTTTCAAAATAAAGATTCTTTTAACATTTTTCACAATTTATAAGCATGGTTGGAACAAAACACGAAAGAACGTATGAGAACAAGTGGTCATTTAATTAAAACGGACTTGTATGGACGAAGATATGACCAAAAGAAAATTATCATTCGTGCAGTGCATGATCATGTGCACGATCGCTGACATCATGTGCATAATCGCTGATCTCACATGTGTGATTGCTAAGTTCTAGTTTTGTAATTTTGTTTTGGTTGTATCTCCTTTGATACAACTTTGTTTTTGCAAAATGACCACTTGTTTTCATATGTTTTTTTCATATGCTTTTCAACCATGCTAGTAAATTGAACAAAAACTTAAACAATCTTTGACTTCAATACTCCAAAAGTCAAGTTTATTTAAGTTTAAATGTTGTAAGACCAATTAAATTCAATATTCTTTTTAATTTTGCTCTTTTTGTAAGCATGATTAGAAAGAACACAAAAAATATATGGAAAAGAGTGGTATGTTTGACAAGATTTTTGGATAAATTTGATTCGTTGAATTTGAATTTGTATTACAGTGTTGTGAGTACAATTTCTAATATTTGATCATTTGATTTTTTTCTCTCAAAAAATAAACTTTAATCCTTAAGCTTGTTGATCTTTTTGGGTGATCGGCCAAAGTTTTTTTTTACTTCAAGAGCTTCAGAGAAAAATCTTCTAATTTTCTAGAAGTTTCTTTGAGCTTTAGTATTTAGATCTTCAACAGAGTTACACTCTTTTGGTTGGTTGAAATTTCTCATTAAACAAATACCCCTTTTCGATATTTATGCACATCTATGCAGGGGGTGAATCTTGAAAAAGATGATTTGAAATCAAAATATAATTTTGACTCCTCTTGTAGCGTCACTTGATCAAAATATGTATTTAGCTCAAATTTTTTATTTAGATTTTATTTGTTTGACACTTTTGTTTCGCCAAGTAAACAAAAGATGTTAGTCTTTAATTTGAACTAAAATAGAATTAATTGCAAATTGAATTTCAAGTAGTATCCCAAATTCTAACAATTGGAATATACTCGATCCTTGATGCAAATTTGAAGTAAAATGTTGACTTGATCTTTTTTACTTCAATTTCTTTTTACTTCAACTTTTACTTGGTGAATGCTTGAAGTACCACATATTTTGATGTGAGGCAACACTTAAATTATGAAAAAGTTTTGACATTGGAGTAAAATTTTGTTGGTACCCGAATCTTAGCTTGGATTTAGAATATAATTTTAGTTTCATTCCTCCTCGACTTGGGGATACAATTCGGAATCAAATCAAATTTTAACTTGGGAAGAAGTTTGGATTATGCCCAAACCTCCATTTGAAACAATTTTGAAATATTATCCATAATTATATTTAGTTTAAAGATAAAACTCTAAATATGGATGGCTTAAATTTGAGACAACAACTTGGAACATACTCAAATCTTAATTTTAATTTTAGAGGTAAATTTAAATTTCATCCAAATTCAGTTGGAAAGTTGGACAACATTTCCACATGGATTCATTTTAAAATGGGGGCAACCTTCAATTGAAATCGAATTTTCCTGAACTTTGTAAAGGAAATTAAATCCAAATCTTTGTTGAAAAATTTTGGTTGCCTGTTATTCAAGGGTTAAATCCTCCTTCAAAGATTCAGATTTTGTTGGATCTTAATCTCATATCACGATTTTATCAACGGAATTGCACTTCTTCCACTATAAATTGGGATGAGCAGCGAAATGAAAAAGCACTCAAATAAGTTCAGTTGAGAATGAAAGGACTATTGCCTAAGGTTCAACGAAACCACAAAAAGTTGTAAAAAGGTGGACTGGACCATGATCAAGTCTATATCATATGTCACATGATAGAAAAAAATACAATCATGACATAAAACACACCACATTCTTAACTTCTCTCTCATTTGAACATTAGAATAAATGGAAAAGTAATTATTGATAGATTAATAAATACTTAGTTTTACCAAACAACACATTCAAAATCCCTAGTTTGTTGTTTATTTATTTAAAAAGAATGTTATTAGCATCCTATCTATAAAAGTTGAAAATATATTCATAGTGTCTTTGTTTTTTGCATAAAAATTATTTTTTTTATTATTTAATTAATTTTAAGTGACTAAATTTAACACCTGTTTACATGCATTAAATTTGAGATTTATTAAAAGTATTGAGCAAAATTTAGTATTTTAAAAGTATAACAACTAAAATGAAATGAAATAAAAAAATCATGGACCAAAATTTAATGGTCGGTTGCATAAATATTACAATTATAGCACAAACTTAGGCCCAAATGTTTAAAAGACTAAAAAGTTTGAAGCCCATAACACATAATTGGCAATACTTCTCCAACTTCCGCCATCACCGATTTCATCGTGGTTATAGTGATGAAACTATCGGTGATAACTTCTATCACTGATAACATGCTATCAATGATATTAGTGATAGCTTTTATCACTAATAACATGCTATGAACGTTAGCTTCTTTCATTCCTTATATACCATCAAATAACATGCTATCAATGATAACTTTTGGACATCCTACTTACACTTTGATTCGAGATTTAGAAGTGGTTATTAACTTTGAAAGAAAATCATCAACATTGAAAGATTAAGTTGTCAGTGACAAAAAAGACTATTAACGGCTATTACACTATCAACCTTGAAATATTAACACTCAAAGCTATCAGTGGCTAACACTATTATCATTGATATCTACCTAAGTTTGATATCAATGATATTTTGCTATATGAATACAATTGATATCTACCAAAGTTCTATCACCAATATCATTAATAATTGATATCACTAATACACGGATATCATTGATATCTACTTAAGTTATATTATTGATACATGGATATCACTGATATCTACCTAAGTTATATCACTGATATCACTAATATCATTAAACGCTAGAATTACCAAATTCCAAAGTTTCACATTTTAGATAGGGCGTCAGTAAGTTGTTTGTTTTCTAACATTTAAATACATCAGTGATAGTCTGTGATTTTTCAATCAATGATAGAATCCTTTAAGTGACTAATATAAACGTATATCAACGACTATTACGAATAGGTTTCTATAATGTCATAATAATAAAAGCTTATTAGTACTGATAGCTACTAATAGAAACTATAAATTTTAGACCTTTAGTTTCATCTTGAGTATCTACTTACATTCTAATTACAATCATCCAAACTAACTCTTCTATACCAATATTTATTTACTCAAGAGAAAGTGTCAAACAAATATTTGCAAATAAATCATTATACCTTAGTTGATAAAATTTATAAGTCATAGACTTCTATCTTTGATTAAATTGGTATAATAAAAACCTATCATTGATAGACTATAATAGACTTAGTTTATCTGTGATATCCCAAGCCATCAGTGATAAAAGTTTATTATTGATAGACTTCATATTTTTTAAAATCCTACAAAAAGGAGAAAAAACAGTGAGTCCATATAATAACGTTCACATTTCTCATTTTTTAAGAAAGAGACTTGTTTGATAACCATTATTGTTAAATATTTCTAAGTTTTAAGAAACGTTTTTAAAATAATGTAATTTTGAAAACTAAAAATAATAATTCTTTTGGTTCTAGTTCCGTTTCTATTTCGTATTTAATGTGTTGTATAGTAATCAAATATGACCATTGACTTATTGATGTTGAGGTGCTCATGATAATAATTTTGCACTCTCAAATCTTGGTTCAACACTCACCTTGTTAATTATTTCTTAAAACTTTTATTAATTAAAGAGTAAAATAAAAGAAAGATGGATTAATGGTACTGATGAGTGTGATAATAGATTGAAATCGGAGGGAAAAATGGGAGAGAGAGAGGAATGAAGTTGAAGAAAATGTTATTTTAAAGATTTGCTATATTTGTAATTCTTTTTAAAATTTGTTATATTTATAAATAAGAAGCGGGTTCTTTTCAAATATAGCAAAATGAATCAAAATATTTACAAATATAACAAAATTCCATTAATAGACCGTGATAGACTACTATTTTGCTATTAGTTGTAAATACTTTTAGCAATTTTACCATTTAAGATAATTTTCCATAGGAAACTCTAATTATCATCTTTACGATTATTCAAGATTTAATTATTTAATTAACCTACCTTGCAAACTTGACAATGAAATTAAATAGATTTGACTTGTTCTAAAATTAATCTCAACCTCAAACTAATCACATAAATAAATTTCAATAAAAATTCAAAACCAAAACCAAATCAACAAAATCAACATTATAAATCAACCTAAATAACATAAGTTTTGTTTCAATTTCAAACACTTGACGTTCAATCAATCTTATTCTCAAACCAACTCAATATAGCAATGAAGTGTTACGATTAGGAACAAATAATATTATTATCTAAAATATTAAACAAAGAAAAAGTCGTGAAGACTATATTTAAACATTCACCCATTTGCTTCTATTGTTAAACTGACCTTTGAATCATGCACATAAAATCTTTAGAATTAAGTATGGATTAATTAATTGGAATATCTAAAAAGAGAGCATCATAATCCAGGAGTGAAATTAATGAATAATATATTAAGATACTCTCATCTTGTTTAAACACTCACCTTTGACCAAAAGATCAAAAGGCCAAATTCCTTCGACCTCAAATATTATATAACTAAAATAAAATGGAGATTGATGGAGCAAGTCCTACAAAACTATATATACACACATAATCTAAATTAATGGCAGCAACTCAACTTTATTGACAAAACTTACCTATTGATCTATTTGTATAAATAAATGAATGAATTCTACTAATATTGTGGCGGGTCAAGTCAGTTTTTGCAGAAAATTGACTCAACCTATTTGCACCCATATTACTCACTAGAAAAGTAAGCATGTAATTGTAAAGAATAAAAAAATCAATAATTATAATAATAATTATTGAGTTCGACGATTCAATCATCTAAACTTTTGGTACTAAATAAGTGTGGGGTTCGTTCTAAAATCTAAACAACCCTCTTTACTTTATATCCATCTATTCCCCTTCTTATCTTCATCTCCATCTAAGAGAAGACTTTCTTTCTCTCTTTCACCAAATTTCTTCTAAAACCCATAAAAATGGACTAACAAGGCAGGAATATATCAAGTGGTTCTAGTTTTAGTGAGCTGTTTACTTTTTCTTTCTCGGCTTTCTTTGCGGGTCAAAAACCAAAGCCATGAAATCCCACTCTTTACCCTGTAATTTTATAAGTAAAAATCACTCCTGAAGTATAGCAGTAGCTGCTTACACCTTCAAACTAGAACAAGTGTTAAAATTAGACCTTCAAACTTACAATGGTTGTAGAAGTCGAACCCCCGAATGATGAAAATTCAGCCCTCGAACTTGTACAATTGTTATAATTTCCACAATTTTGTAAATTTGAGAGTCAATACTTGTATAAGTTTAAGAGATCAAGTATTACCATTGAACATTTGAGGGTATAATTGCAACAACCACCATACTTTAGGGTGGTTTTTTGCAATTTGAGGAAAAAAAAAAAAAACAAAAACAAAAACAAAAAACCTCACCAAGACCCATCCATACCATCCTTGGTGTTATTTGTCAAAAAAAGAAAAATAAACTTTCATTTGTACCTTAAATCACTTCCCATGTTTTCCTCATAGGCTTTTTTCTTTTTCATGGAACTAACCCTCTACTAGCAAAACAAAACAATTGCCATTTCAGGTAATTACTCTTGTTGCTAACATTGACAAAGTACTACATGTGTTTACAGTAAAGTAAGTTAACCATAACATAATCTCTATAACCATCAAGAAAGTAGGATTACCTGAAATGGGGTCATCTTGTAGAGTTATATTTCTAGCATTCTATTGTTATGTCTCCAAAATGATAAGCTTACTGAAACATGAGATTGAGGAAGAATAAAATGATAAGCTTACTGAAACATGAGATTGAGGAAGAATAAAATGATAAGCTTACTGAAACATGAGATTTCGTAATTCTTCCTCAACTCGGTAAATCGATATTCAATCTCATTCCATTTATAAGACCTCCCTGCTCATCTTGTTTTAATAAAGTCTGAACAAGTAATTTGTCATAGCTATGAGCAGTTGCGCCAACTCTCATACAGGAGTTCCCAGCAGTTCAAAAGCATTTGATTCCATAAGGAACATTCCAAATCATAAGAAACTGAGAGTCAAAGGATCAGCCATTACCCAACAGAATTGCCAGCCTAACTACAATATAGAATTGCACCTTCCAGTGAGAGCTAAACTATAAATACACTTTGCTACCAGTGGCTACATGAAGCTAGCTGACTTCTTCACTGCCACTTTTTCACTCTTTTTCCTTTTTTCTCCCCTTTTTCAATTTGACAAAATGCACAATGTTTCCAACTTACTATTTGCAACAGCTAACACAAAAATTTACAATAAAACAAAAGGGGAGGCTAACCCAGAAACCTCCACAAAATAATGCTTCCAACCCATGCTCTAACAACTGTGGGTTGAAGGATGATTCACAATCTAATTACAAACCATTCGAGTTCAAGCTGAGGGCTGGAAGCTTGCCGCTGTTGTGCCGGGGTTATCCCCCACCAGGGATAGCCTCCTCTTTGCTACTTTTGACCTGTAACACCACACTTGAAATGCCTCTGTTAGATCAGGATAACGAATAATATGTTGATTCTGTAACCATTCAGTTATAATCTCTGCTTGCTCCCCTGATGGCAATGCAAGAATGATTGAAACAAATGCAGACTCTAGCAACTCCCAAATATCACTGTCAATCTTGAGTTTCAGATCGTCAACACCGTTGTTATCAAGACTATCAATCAAGGATTTGGTTGTCCTTACGAAAGGAAGCCAAACCTTAACCATGTGTAGCCGTTTTGGAGCTGGAAGAATCACTGAGCCGTGTTTAATTACCTCTAAAACCTTAGCTACCACTTCAATAATCCCTATCCTTGTGTCAATAATTTCTGATGCTCCACTCGCTTGTTCAACAACCTTGACAATCTTGTTTGATACGTCAATCCAATTAGAGACAAACTCCTTCATAGTTTCTAATCTTTTCAAAATCCGACACGTCCAAGCTAAATCTGTCAAACAAAAAACTAAAACTTGCATGTTCCTTGCCTTTCCATCCAAGTGTAAAGGATCAAGTACAATGTCTACAAGATTGTTAAAAGTTTGTAATAGGCTCTTCACACATTCATTTACCTCTAATTTTATTTCAGTATCGGCAATCAATAGTGGAGCATCATCATCTTCAGTTAGCATGTACTCGAGTTGTTCCTGAGCCGAAGGCTTGAGATCATTTATGTTAGAGAAGGGGGATGATGTAGCCAATCGAAGAGCAGAAAGAAATATTTGTCTAACAAGAGATGAATTGACTGGTTGAAGACGAGCAAGGATTGGCTCAACTTCTGATCCCATATGAGGTATCACCTTCAAAATTTCCTCCTCCTCATCCTCCTCCCATGGTACCGCTTCCAAGTAATTCACACAAGCACTAATAATATTTTTGCACTCAAGCTCGAAAGCCGCACGGAGGATGCCAAGAACAGTTCGAACATCATTCCATAAGTCATCATTTGGGATATTCGTAATGACATAGAGAAGGCGCAGAAGATTTACATGGAAATCAAAGGTTGATTCTAGACAAAAGACCTCAACACAGTTTCGTGAGTCAAGAATCTGGCATGTTGGCCATTTCTCAGAAAGACGATCAGCAAAATACTTGCTCTGTTCAATTAGGATATGGGAATGACAATATAACCATTCATCTCGACCATCTTTTGTTCTAAGCCTCACAACAACATCACTGGTCGATCGGTCACCAACCTGGCAGCGAGATCCAGCTTTATTACTCTGCAGGAGAGAGGAGGAACAGTAAAGAAAATGTGCAATATTAGAGGAAAACCATATCTCAGAAGCTAAACTGCAATCAACTGTTTAAAGGATGTGAATCAAGGGGAAGTTGCGCGGGGAGGCCAAGTGTCATATGGTGTTCAATCAATGGGAAGTCCACATGCCTCTTATGAATGAAGTGAATAATTGAAGACAAAGAACCTGAGTATTAACAATTAACTGCTGCGTATATATAACTTACAGTGTTGTCCATCAAAGCATTATATGCTAATGAGCATGCATTTCATACATCCTTCGGTGTTCTGTTAACAAGGGCCTACATTAAACAGGAAAACAAAAATTGCCGGTCATTCAAAACAGAAAATCAAAAGACTTTCACCAACTTGGAGAATTTTCCATTTTATACACAGTACAATAGGAGCAATGAAGACAAAATAGAATCCAAAGAAAATCCTTTTTTTTTTCAGGATGTGAGAGTCCCGATGAAACTTATCAGGTCATGGCTGGAGTCAGTTTTATTGATGAAAATTGAAATTTCCATGGTTGAGAAAAAGTTTCTGCAGATGTGGTTTGGTAGGATAAACTTAAAACATGGTAGTTTTGGTGCATGCTGAAATATACAAACAGAAATAACTGACGAGAACGAGAACAATCATTTTGCAGTACTTATTTTTCAAGAAAAACACAAAGCTTTTATTGATATTTGAAAAGTTATAAGATCCACTAGGTGAGAATCTATAAGTCCCCAAAACAATTAGAGCAGCATCTTTGCGTAATTGTAAACATAATCTAAATAATAATAACAAGAAAACTCTCCAACAAGACACCATCTCATAAAATGAGCAATTACAAAAATCTTTGGAAAGAGCAGACCAAGAAGCCACATGGATCTTTATCATATGAAATCTTTCCTCCCAATGAACATTTTTGTTCCCGAAACATCATTCTTTCCTTTTAAACCAAATACCCCAACCCATGTATTTAACAATGATGATCCATGGAACTCTAACTTTTCCTCTTCGGCTGTGACCAAAATATTGATAAAACCTAGCTTGACCTTCAAATCATCAACAATCCTTGGCAGAGCTGGTGAAGATATCTACAACCTACATCTTTGTGGACAAGTGGGCGTTTAGGTGAGATAAATGAACTTCACTTCAATCTAACTTTTATCAGGTGATGGTCTGTCTCAACCTTATTTCAATCCATCATGAGCTTGGGACCGTTATCTATAACCATGATAGGGTTATAAAAAATATCATCGCTGGTTCCTTTTGACTTATTTTTAACTCAGTGCAGATTCTTTTTTATCTATATCGCTTCACATTTTCCAAGAGACAACTCTAAATTCATCTACTACACTACTTGTGGATATCACTGGCTGTTTCTTGCTTCTTCAAGTTACTAGGTTGCCCCTAACATACGTGCAGTAGCAAGCATGATAGAATCAAGATTTTTGTCAGCCCTGCATGGGAAATTTGATGGGGCTAAGAGTTTTCCATAGAGCGGACCCAAGTACTTTTATGCTAGAGGTCACGAGAAATTTGAAAAGAGCACTTAGATTAATGTAACAGACAACTGGAACCCACAACTTCATTATTGAATCAGAGGCCTATCAACTAGGGTTTTAACTTCGAGAAAGATACACGCTAATGTAAGTTCTGAACTTGAAGGCCCTATCACCATTGTTGGAATAACAAAAAAGGTGAATGACCAGTTAGGAACCTAGAATGGAGACACTAACTTTGTTATAATATAAATGGATTATATATATATATAATTGATACAATATAAATGGATTAGATATATATATAATTGCTATAATATAAATGGATAAGGACGACTTTAATGTGGCTTTACGAAAGGGACATTCACAAAATGTTTAATAATAACTACCAACAATCATAGAACTACCCATCTATCCTTAAACAACCTAAGGAGTGAAAATACTATTCTGCATGTAGACTGACAAATAGATGAGCTGCTTGTGCTTGTTGCAAGGTTTAGTTCAAGGTTCTATACAGGCCCTGTCTCATTCCAAAAGAAAGAACAGACGCCTTCAGCTTATCCTATTCTAGAAGAAAAGGGACAGGGGCCTCCAAATATGTATTGACTATCAAACCCTGAATCAAGTTCAAGTACACTCCACAACCCTTTTCGACATTTTAGACTTTGTATGATTATTTCATCACGTTAGATAATAAAATCTAGTTACCAAAATCATCAAAGTGAGAAAAGTAGAAGAGGATGATATTTTAGATCCTTCAAATTCCTCGCCATGTTTTATCGATGAGGTGTTCCACGAGGACCTCAACAGATTCTGCGTTGAAAATGTTCATAATCTACAATCCTGCTCTTTAAGGGACATCAAGATCGCTTATGGATAATATAAGTTGCATGTGAACATGGATAAATGCTCCTTCACTCAAAAGCACATTAGTTCCATGATCAAGCCACCAACAAGACAAGGTTCTGAAATGGCTCCTAAAAAGTTGGCCCTACTCAGAAAATAACTAGACGATTTTTTTGCTGTAGGGATGGATTGTGGTCGGGCAATTTAAGAAAGAAAAACAAGGTGCTGGTTGCTAAATGGCATGGAGGTTCTCTTTGGAAGATCATAGTCTATGACACAAGGTTATTGTGCATAAAAATTCCAAATTTTGAAGGATTGGCTCACTGTCAGACTTTCAGTTAGACTTGGAAAAGTAAAGTTAAACTTGAAAGTGTAAAAGGTACCCTGTGGACTTTGTTTCTAGCTGCTTGGAACAAATCAAGAGGCTTTATCCTTTGGAATTGATGAGACACCAGTATTAGCTTCAAGAAAACATCAAAGCAGGTCCTCAACCTGCATTGACTAAATTTCTAACGCCTTAATTCTACCAACCTCTTGTCACTTTTAAATGAATTCAGTGGCTAATTGTTGGAATGAAGAGGTTGGCTCTTGTTATTTTCGCTAAGGAAACAGAGAAAATGACAGTTTCTGAATGAACTTGTCTTCTTATTCCAGGAGTTGGATTGGATACACAATTTGCAGGAAGATAGGATATGGACTTTGAAACATCAGATTATTTGAACTAAATCAATGATCTCCCATGTCAGCAATTCCCAGAGGGTGGTTGTGACTTTTGAAGATATCATATTGGCAATTTGGGGTGACTGTAAGACAACTCCTAAAATTGTTAAGTTCGTGATGCAGTCGGTGCTTCTTAATCAAGATGTTGGCAAAAAGAGGAATCCACACGTCTATTTGCTACTAAATTGGTACTAAACTGCTACCTTACTAAAATAGAGGGGAAGAGTTGAATCGTCACTTCCTAGGTGCACGCCAACTTAAGGGTGTTGGTTGAAATTAAAGGAGGAGAACTAAATAATCTCTGTTAAGGCTTAAGGACTTGTCCTGAATGAAAATGTATATCTGCAACGGTAGAGGTGCTGAAGTAGATTCTACATCTTTCAACATTTTCTTTTCTAGAATTATCCTGCTATTTTCAAATTAGAATAGCAAAGAATTATCCAATACTAGAATCCAACACCCACAATCAGAAACACCAAGGAAGTGGAGATCAACAAGATTGCTATAACGCGACAATAAAAACAAAAACAACAAGGAGACAACAACTATATGAATACTCCAGGAACTAATCTCTCACAGCAGTGCACAATTTCGAAGCAGAAGGAAATTAAAGCATAATTGACAACATCCACTTAACAAGCATTAAAAGAAGGAAACTCCTACTTCATGATTCGATAACAGAGGCAATGGGTTCAAAAGAAAAACAAGGAACATCAAAGAAAACGAAGAACAGTGAGAAACCTGAAGCTGGATCTAATCAAACTGAAGAGAAAAGGAATTGAATATGAGTTTACAATTGGTGAGAAGCAAGCAGAGAGATTGAAGAAGGGGAAGAGAGGTCCGATTTAGAGTTCAAAGAACGGAACGGAAACTAGAAAGCTCTTTCTCTCGGCGGTCCGTCGATGAGCTTTGTCTGAGTTGTGGGCCACACGCCGGTGACGTGGTTCTCAATGGAAAAGGGTTTCTATCACTGTGTGTAAATTTCAAAAAATAAGTTGATAAAAACATAAATAAATTGTACAACATACAAGATAGAAACTCAAATTATTATAAATAGAAAAAATATTCAACTGTTTACAAATATATAAAAAAATTTCTATTCATTGGTGATAGACCATCATAAATTTTTATTATGCCATATAAGCGATCTATTGTTGTTAGATAGAGAAATTTTTCTATATTTATAAACAACCTAAATACAAATAAATTTTGGTCAAGTGGATATGTTTAAGGTCTCAATTTATGGAAATGTAGAGGAAAATATAAGTTTATGGGATTTGAATTATGTTCATATTAAATATGTTTTTTTAAATAAGTTAAAATATTTATTATTATTTTTTATATATATCTCGAGCCAGCTTATGCAGACTTTGACTAGTCTCACGAGACAACTCGCCTGATCCTACAACATTTGGGTCTAAAGGAAACTCGTAGTATATTAAATCCTAGGTAGGTGGCCATTATAGATTGAACTCTAAGTTAAAATATTTATTATCTATATTATATTTACATTACTAATATTTTACTAAAATAATGTTTCATGAATTTTTTTATAATATAATAAAATTATCGATGACCCGATTCATCCCTTATGTCAATTGGAACTCGTAGAAATGGTGATATGTCAATGAGAATTAAAACTATGACTTTAATTATGCTTATAGACTTTGAGAGATTGAACTTCTGACCTTAAGAAAGGAATTTCATGTCAATTATCATTAAACTAAGCTAGTTTGCAATTATGTGTATAACACCATTTTTAAACATTGCAAATATAGCAAAATCTATCATTGATAGACACCTATCACTGATAGACTTTTATTAGCGATATGGTCTATCACTGATAGACTCTGAGAGTTACACCTAAATTTTGCTATATTTCTTATTATATTGTATTATATCTGTTAATACTTGGATTTAATTGCTATATTTGCAATTGCCCCTTATTTATAATAGTTATACACATTCTAATTTAAATAAGGTAGGCCAATTAATTATTATTTTTTTTACCAAATATTTAAACAAAATTACTTTGAATATAAAAGACCCCAATAAAAAAATAGTAACAAAAAGAAAAAATTAGCTATACATTTGTTTCTTCATAATAATATGGAGACAAACACTCTTCAAATCCATCAAAGTTAAGGTGCATTATTTGCAACTTGAATCTACCAACATCTTGAGATGCTTTGAATATTGAAAAATCTTGAAGAATAATTCATAGAGAACCAAAAAAGAAAGGTTGAAGCTTTAGGTGATGGTGGAGAATGGTGATAAAAAAAACTAATTTATATAATAGTAGGAGTTAAAAATTACAAACCTTTTTAAATTCTAAAACTATTAGATTTTCAATTTTGAATTAAGTGAAAGGAAAAAATTAAGTAGGATAAACTTTTTACATTCTAGTCTTTGAGTTTCTATTATACTTATTATTGATAGTTAATAATTAATTAATTGGGTGCTCTATTGATAACTAATAACTAATCATTCATATACTATTTATAATTAATCTTTAATGACATCTTTAGTAAATAAGTAAATTAAAGAAAGGATAAAAATGTTTAAAAAAAAATTCCAAAATCCTCACCTTTCAATATATTATAGACTATAGATAATTAATTTTTGCACGTTAATTGTTACATTAATTTATATGAATGATATTGTAAATGATGACAAAACATGTTTCCAACATTAATTATACATATTAATTGTCTTATTAATTTTTTCTTTTTTTTTTTTAATAAAAAAATATCGAATGGTATTTCTCGGAATAAATGTCAAAGTTTGCCAGTAAAAATAGAACTTTATCAAAATCTAGGTGCATGGTTGAAACTTGCCCCAAATTTCATGGTACTTTGGATAATTTAAAAAAAAAAAAAAAAAAAAATATTAA
>QLSR01000264.1:78808-146552 GCA_031780015.1 Citrullus colocynthis
AATTTAAAAAAAAAAAAAAAAAAAACTATTAAGCTTAAATTTGGTAGAGGTGATGATTCTTGAAGCAATATCCATATGTTTCGGACTTGAAAGTATTTTATCACTTAATATATCTGATATCCTAGGTGAATCTGATTGTTTACAAGTTGCTAAACTGTTGAATGATATTTCAATCGACATTTCTAAAATTTCTTTTTTTCTTGATGAAGTTAAGACTCGAGGTAGTGAAATGAGAACTATTTCCTTCTCTCATATTTGCCGCAAGCAAAATTCATTTGTGTACTCTGTAGTACATTAAGCTTTGGGGAAGCAAGAGTCTTCCATTCTTCAAACTCATTATCCTTATTGGTTCACTCATGTTTTGCATAGGGATGTAATAATATAGATTGTTTGGGTCAGTTGCCTATTCGATAGTCTTTTCTTTAGAGAAAAAAAAAAAAACAAACAAATAACAAACAAATAAATGCACCTTCTAATTTCTAAGGTAGGTTTCAATTATGCTCATTAATTTTCAAAAGTTAAACTTTTACCCTAAATTTTAAATTAGCTCAAAGTCATCTAAATGAAATTATTCTCTTACAAAAATTCCACGTAAAACAAAAGTTATCACATTCTTTTTTATCAAAATAAGTAGAAAAAATAGAGAAAGACAAGTAGATAAAAATCGGTCTTATTTAATGTAACACTAAGTTCAGGAGGGGTACATGAATAAACTTGAGGGTGTGTTTGGAATAAATTTTCAAGCGTTTAATTTAAAAAAATAAGTCATTTTTTTTTAAAAAAAAAAAAAAAACTGGAGTGTTTCGCAACTACTAAAAATAGATTTTGAAGTGTATTCTAAACGGTCTGTATCCAAAGAGTTTAAATAAAAATAAGTTTTTTTTATAAATATTTTTTTCTTAAGTCTATCCAAATGGGCCCTCAATCTACATCTAAATGAGAAATTTGAATAAGAACAATCTTGAGGATATAAAAGTACAATTAAAAAAAGACTTAGAAGAATTGATAGCTATACCAAGAAGGTAATTTTTTGTGACGTAGTCCTAGGAATAAGCGTAAATTTATTTTTTCTTCATCATGTGTCAAATTTGGATTCCAGGTTGGAGACACAAAATTATTTTTTATCTTGTTGATTGAGCATAGCATAGTGGACAAGCTACAAACTATAAAATCAATTAATACCAATTTCAAATTTGAAAAGGAAGTCCCCAAATCTAATATTTTGTATTTATTATACCCATTTGAGTATAGATTATTGGGCAATCGCACCTAATGACAAGGTCGATTTTTAGTACAATAATTATATGTTTGCAATAACGAACTTTCGACCTCAAGAAAATGAGTGCATTTCGATTTCTATGAGTGTAGCTTACATGTGTACAAAAATCTACAAAACATAAAATATAACCGACAAATGTCACCAAGGTAATTATAATATATAGATACATTAACTGGTTTAAAAAGGTTTCACCGAATGAATGACCCAGATTTTGCCCCACTTTTTGAAAATGAGATTTTTTACCATTTTGCTAACGTTAAATTTGGGTGAAATTACCAAAAAAGGAACTTTGTGCATGGAGAATGAACTTTTCCTCGCTCTTCGCTCTCTTACTCTTAATTCCTTTTCTCTGGTGGATCATTCTCCTCTTTCCCTTTCTCTCACTGCCTCACTCTCTTTTCTCTCACAAATCGCTCTCATCCCTCCCTTTCTCTCACTGTCTCGCTCTCTGACGTTCAGTCTCAAAGAAGAAAGAAGAAATTCATAACTTCACATGGTTATGATATCAACACTGCTCAATTACCATTGTTTTTCTAAAAGTGGAGCATTATTCATTTTGGGCTCCAAAATGGATCATTCTGCAATTTTCTCGGTTTAAAAATTATAAAAAGCTTTATTTACTAACTTGAATTTATTTATTTATTTTTGTTTTTATAATTCTTTTAAAAAATAACCACCCCAGTTACATTTGATTTATTTGTGGAAAATTATTATAAAAAAATATCAAACTATTTATAAATATAGAAAAATTTCACTGTCTATCCAAATCTATCGTAATTTATCGCCGATAGAAAAATTGATTATCGTATAAAATTAAGGGTGTGTTGGAAATATTTAATTTAAAATATAAGTCATTTTGAAAAAAATTTAGTGCTCTGCATCCATTCAAAATAAATTTTGAAATGTATTTTTAGAAAAAATAACAATGAGTTTTCTTTTTTTTAAAAATAAGTGAATCCATATGTTCTCAATTTTAGAAGCTTCTGATAGCATCAACCCATCATTACCTTTCTTCAAGAGGGTGTGTTTAATTAAAGAGGAGCTATGGGAAAACTTATTTCACAAGACAAAGGGGAAAAACAGTTCGAGCAAATGAATTCAAGGAGACCCACAAGATTTTGAAAGAATACCCGTTTACATAAATTGCGTTAAGTTTGTAATTGTATATAATCTTCATAGCCTTTGCAGTTGTTTCAAGAACTCTCTAGACTTGCTATTCAACGGGAATTTGCAAGAAAAAGGATGAGATCCAACATCGTTACCGAGGTAAGCTTTTGAATTAGCACATTTCTAATGTGAGCTTCAATTTGCCCTGATTTTGTTCAAGAATTCGAACCTGTAAAGCTAAACTAACTCTCGTCGAAGTTTGTTTTGTTGCTATGAGAGTTGGAGGAAAAGAACTCTTCGGGGGTTCTGAAAAGTTGTTTTTGTGTGCCTAATTGATTTTTTTTTTTAAATATTTAAATATTAGCGTAATTAACTGGGAAGTTCTTCAGAAATTGAGTTTATCAAGTTTCTGAAATGCTGTCGTAGTTTGATTAATTAACTGTTTGATACACTCCCAAAACTGTCCATGACTTTATGCCTTGAGAGATCTACCTATGTAGTGTGAAGTGACAAAATCTTGACAACTGATGCCAATGTCAAGCAGCTGAATTACAGCTATCTCAGCTGAAAAATGCAGGAGTACACAAACCTCAAGTAGGAATTAGGAAGAAATCAAAATCTTGATGTAATTTCCTCCATCTTAAATTGAACCTTTGTCCTAATAGGTGAAATTTGAAAATGGCCCAAACCACCATGTTTATGTTATTTTCAAGGTGCTTCAACTGAAGGTAACCAGTGCTAAAGGATAAGGCCTTTTCCTTTCCATTCTTTTTTTCTAGTCGTCCAGTGAGGTCTTATGGAGTAGGGAAAAGCTCCACTTCCATTTGTTCTGGTTGTTGGGATTGTGTTTGGAGAGTAACACTATTGCCAATCTTGCTATTTAGTAAATAAAACATATCGACCGTGAGGATGACTACGAGAGTTATGAGGCTGTTGAAACTTGAAAGCCACCTATTTTTGTGGTAGTTGCAAATCCTTCTGGCCGAGCCTATAAGGTTGCAACCTGAAATAAACCCAATTTCTCTCACTGCAATTTTTTTTTTTTTTTTTTTGGGGGGGGGACTCCTTACACTATATAGTTTCTGATTGCAACCTCTAAATAAATCCAGTCTTCCACTGCAAGCTTCAAGAAATAAACAGATTATAAAGAGAAAAAGAAACAACTGATTGTATGCTTCAAGGGATTTGCCTCAACAGAACATTTATTTTATTCATGAAATACGGGTACATAAGCTAGTTGACCTGTAACCTTAAGCATGGTCTTAGTGTCTTATCATTCATAATTATAGTGAGAAAACGGATTTAAATAATTAATGCCAGTGGCAAACAACTAGTTTATACTGTATTGTGTATAGTAGCTGAATTATAATTATCTAACTTTCACCCCCTGCCCTCAAGCTGTTCTATTGGCTTTCTTGATGAATACATATTATACACTGTTGTTTCTTATAAAAAAAAAATAATAATTATCTCACTTGGAAAATTAGATTTGAAAACCAATTAAATAGACTTCTACTGTTAATTAAAACTAAGTCATGAGCTTGATAGTAGCATCATTATGTTTTTCCTAGTAAAGCAGAAAAGAGAAAATAAAAAGGACCACCTCAATTTTTGTTTTGGTGGCTGATAGGCAGGACTGCCAACAAGGGTGGGGCAGTGGTGGGAAGGCATTCCATTCTTTACTTCTGCTATTATGCTTATCTGTGGAACCATTTACTTGGTGTGTCTCTTGGTTGGATATGACTCATTTGTCGAAATATGTTTCTTACCTGCGGCAATCCTCTCACACTTTCAAGGTACATTCCTCCTTTTCTCAATTTGTAGTGGTTGCTTTTTGTGTCATTGAATCTACTATATTCACTCTCTCTTAGTTCCCTTCTGTAGTGATTTTGTTGTTCTGGAAATAGTTTTAGGGTGCCAGAATTTAACCGATGCTCGATTTGAGGTTCTTAGGATTCTGACAACATTTCATTTGACCACAAATAAGGACTTGGGGCCTTGTAGTAACATTAAACAAGTAAATTGGAACTGCCTTTCAACAAACATTGCTTGTTTCTGTAATTGAATTAGATATTGTAATGTTGGCTCTAGTTTTAGGATACCCGTGCCACCGTGGTTTGTTGGAATTTATGATGAACAACTATCTTGAGCCAGTCAATACCTGTGATCATTCTTATGTAGTCTCCTACTTAATTGAGCACATTTGTTTAAAGAATTCGTATTCAGTAGTTTTTAAATGAAGGCCAATTTCTCTTCATGGTGGAGTGTTCAGTTGGAATACCATCTCAGGATATACTAATTAGTAATTAGTATTGTGGTTGTGATGGAAATAGAACAAATTAAAATATTTGTACCTAGAACTGATACTTTGTATCATAATTTGTACTCATAATCACTTTTTGATGGGACCTACATTCCTTAGTTTAGGATTTCTGAATTTTATGATCACATGGCAAAATACACGTCCTGTGATTTTTTCTTGTTACTTTGCTAGTTGTTACTTGGAAGTTGGCCAATGCTTCTCATGGTACTTAATGCTATTTGTTTCTGTCATGCAGTTTACAGGATTTTTACATCCGTTCTTTTTCATGGCTCACTACTTCACGTTTTATTCAACATGTTGGCTTTAGTGCCTTTGGGTTCTGAACTAGAGAGAATCATGGGATCAATCCGCATGCTCTACCTGACGATTCTCCTAGCAATAAGCAATGCTATTATTCATCTTTTCATCGCAGTTGTCATGGCTTATAACCCCTTCCATCATTATGACAACCTTTTGAATGAGTGTGCCATAGGATTCTCTGGAATTTTGTTTTCATTGATTGTTATAGAGACAAGTTTGAGTGGTATTCAATCCAGGAGGTAAGTCTTTTTAACCATTGACTCATAGTGCATGATATTTACTGTTCACTTTGTTTGTTGAACATTGAAACGAAAGGAAAATATAGTTCTCTGATGTCCAAAGGCATCATGGTAAGTGAAACTCTAGATTAGATAGCGAGGAGAACATTCCTTTGAGCCTCAAAATTGGATTATTTTCTTCGCTTATTACATAACCCATTTTTCTTATGAGTCTTGCACATGCAATGTTTGCAGGATAATTCTTTTGTATAGACATATTTTGATACTACATACCAATGCATATGGTGGTTTCCATTATTGATTACTGCATTTAGGTTAACTAACACACTTTTCTCGTCCCCGCCCATTGTCTTGCAGTGTTTTTGGCCTCTTTAGTGTTCCTGCTCAATGGTAATTTTGATATTTATTAATATGCTTAAATTTATTTCAACTATCTTGTGCATCCACGTTAATGATTGGTCGAAAACCTGTGACCTGGTTCAGGTATGTGTGGATTTTGTTGGTGGTGTTCCAGCTTCTAATGACAAACGTCTCATTTCTAGGGCACCTATGTGGCATACTGACTGGATTTGCATGTCAGTTTTTCCTTTCTTTGCCCATCTCTTAAGCCAACTTTTCTATATTAGATCGTGGAATTAAGGGTGCTGATTCTCTTATGCCAACAATGCAGATATTTATGGGCTATTAAATTTTCTTTTACCTGGAACGTCCTTTTATTCTGCTATGGAGTCTTCCTCTTTGCTTGTAAGTGTTTTGTTGCAATGGAAATGAATGGTAAATCAAATGAGATTATTACTGTTACTCTGTTTTTAATCGTGAAGATTCCATTATCGTAATGATCGATGAAGCTATTAGAGGACATAAACTATGGTAACAGATCAATCCCTGTGTCTCCAAGTTCAATGTATTAATAAGTCTGACTTTAGCTTCAGATTCTCTAAATTGAATGTCTTCCATGGAAACTTAGTTTCTAGGTCCCAGTGAAGAAAGGCATGTTAATGTCATATTGTTGCATTTTCCACCCATAACAAGATACAAGGAAAAGAAGGATTATTATAGTGTTCATTTTTGCTATGGGGAAAAGGTCTCAAGGTAGTCAATTTCATAGTTTTGAGTGACCTCTTTGCTACCTACCTAGCCTTATATCTACCACGCACCCATAGTTTTGTTGTTTTTCCAGGGAAGTTTTCCTTCCTCCAAGCAATTGGTTAAAGGAGATATAATAGAACTAAAGTTTCTTGTGAATCTCCTATTAAATGTGGCTAGACCAAAGAAACTTTGTACCTTTACTAGTTTCTATATTGGCCAATATCTGATAGCCTGAACAACGGTAGGGGTTGACATAGATGTCCTCGCCATTAACAACAAATCCAACAAAAAGTTCTGAAACCTTGAACACATATTTTATAAGATTAAAATATACTTTGTGAGCTTTGAGTTTTCTAATATCGTCAAAATGAAGAACGACAAAAAGTTTGAGAAAAGATTCTAAAACCTGGTTTATTAGTATGATGAAAGTGTCTTCGGCATTGATAGTCCAAACAGTATAAACAACCATATGAATAGTCCTTTATTAATCTTTTGCAACACTCTGCTAGTTCGGATGCAACTTTGGGGGCTAAAGTATTCCCCAAATAACACACTAAAAAAGTTCTTCCATCAGGTTCAATACAATTTTCCTACGTTGTCGTCATCTCACTTGGTTTCTTCTTTTATCTTGTTTCTTTAGTGAATTTGGGACTCTTATGCTGAATTTAGCGCAACAAATGTTGGGTGGAGATTTGAACCTCTAACCTCATGGGAGGAGTTCAAGCTATGTTCATGACCACAAATCTAATAATCTCACCAAATGTCTGACAATATGGTTGAATCTCGAAGACTAGCACCAATATGCGTTTAGTTGGCTTGGTTGATTTGAAAGAATGTAGTTACAACTCACAAGTCTAGCAGAGTAAATATTCATGTAACAGTTTTGAAGAGTAAGAAGCCTTACAACTGGTCAGGATTGGAGAGTAGAATTATGATGTTGCGTGGTCTGTGATATTGCACACTTCGATGCTTCCTCTGGGCATCACCCCTCCTCTATCTTTTTAACAGTTATATCTATGGTTATTGACTGTACATACTGTTATGCATATATGTAGCCATTTTCCTTTATGTCCTTTATTTTCATTAACGAAATGATCTATTTTTCTTTGCTTATCTTCTTTGGTTTAACCTTCTTGATTTTGGTTTCATAATGGTAACATTTTTTGTAGTCTTCTTGTGTGAGGCGTCCTAAATTTATTTTGTGCACCGGTGGAAATCCCTCTGCCCAACTTCCAACATATTCTGGCCAAAATACCATGTCCAAGTAAATTCTTACGTTGATTATATGTATTACATTGCCCAATTGCATATTTACCTACGTTTCCATCCATTTTACCTTTTTCCATTTTAACAGTGGCCTCTCCTTTCCTAATGTTTGGAGAAACATATCTTCATGGATGCCGCGCAGAGAAATGGTTACTGAGGTACCTTATTCTCTTAAATCTCTTAAAAGAGTTAAGATTACTTTATACAAGTATGATTTGGCTTCTGATGTAGAATAGATTTGGAATGGGGAAGTAGATAGAACAGGGAAACATGAGTTAGGACCAATACAGAATCCGGTTATTAACAAAATCATTTGAAGTGAACATGCTGAGTAGTTCACATGTGTTAGAAGGAAACTGCACTGTAGTTAGGTTTATCATTTGCACTATTTAGTTTGGGTGATTACTTTTCTCGGCAGTTATTACTTGCTGAGTTAGTCTAATAGGAGTTAGCAAGAGAGTGTGGATGAAGATAGAA
This sequence comes from Citrullus colocynthis, assembly GCA_031780015.1. NCBI lineage: Eukaryota > Viridiplantae > Streptophyta > Magnoliopsida > Cucurbitales > Cucurbitaceae > Citrullus > Citrullus colocynthis. The sequence goes on from QLSR01000264.1 coordinate 86,889, forward strand.
GACAGGAGGGCAGTGCAAGCTCCTGAAATTGCTTGTGGGGAACCTTCGTTGTAACTGGGAATAGATCACTAAGATCTCTCTTATTCTTTTGGATGTTAAAGAGGCTCTTTTTAACCTTTTGGTTTTTAGTTTTTGGTTCTTAATTTTTGAAAATTAAGCTTATAAACACGACTTCTTATGGAATATGATTTTGTAATTCCATTTTATGGGCTCTTTTGTATGTTCTTTGGGTTATTCATATGTTTCTTATATAAAAAAAACATTACTTCTGCTTCCACTGAGTTTATTTGTTTTGTTATCTACTTTTTAAAAGTGTTCTAAAAAACCAATCGATGGTTTGGAAACTAGTTTTCAAAAATTTATTTTTGTTTTTAAGAATTTGACCAAAAATTCAAAAGTTTCTTTAAGAAAGGTTGAAGCTATAGTAAAGAATTTGTGAGGAAACAAGGATAAAATTCAAAATGAAGAAAATTAAAAATGAAATGGTTATCAAATGAGGCCTAAATATTTTGGTTTTTTTCAATTTTGATGTTCTTATTGGAAATTTGAGGTGGTACAGCCACAACAAGACAACAGATTTCCTGGACGTGGAAGAACACTTGGTTCCGCCCAAAGCCAAACAGTTCCTGCTGATGATTCAGAGTTTAACCTGCAGACTAGGTTATTGGATAGGAGTTCTGCAGACCGTCAGTCATCTGATGGAAGGTAATAAGATTTTGGAAAAATGAAAATCAACTTTTACCTCTGAAATTGCCAAGTTATATCAATTAACCATAAACTTTTAATTTAGTCAAATTGCACCCCCCAAGCTTAGATAAGTGTTGTCGTATGTTTTTCGTCCAAAAATTAGTTGAAAAATGTATTATCATATGCTTTCAAATTTCAATGAGGTGTAGAACTTATATATGGTAAAAAATTTGATATGATTTCAAAGTAAAACAACATTAGTGCTAATTTTTTTGTTAAAATTTGTGAGTCTGGGTGAAGCTATTCTATGGTCAATTTGTGTATTAATCAACTAGAAACGTGTTCAAAATTTGGTGTTATTGAAATTACGGAGATTTTTACATTTCTTTTTGTTAAAATTAATGGGTGAACTAGCTGAAATTGAATAGAGGGTAGATGTTGCAACAATTAAATATGTCTAACTATAGGAAATTTCATTGTCCATGTTAATATTTCAAATCTATACTCTAATACTACGGAAAACTGGAGATTTATATGTGTTTTTCCTTCCCAGGAAACAAATTATATTATGGGTCCATTTGAGAATGCTTTAATTAAATTGTGGAAATATACAAGTATTTCCCTTATAAATAATTGATAGTAGCTTCCATTTTTTTTTCCTTCCATTTTTAAAAGCGTTGATGCAAAAATCATGCTATACTGCACTGCCATGCTTGATTTTCTTACCCCCCAACATCTTATAGGGTTTTACTTGATTTTGTTAGGCACAACAGTAGTGCAGTAGTAGACCGAGCAAACCCAATGCAAAACCAGGTTTACCTCGTCTTCCTGAATAATTTGCTCCTTCCAGAATATCTTTGGTTTAATTGTGAACTTTTTTGCAGAGATCAGTTGCCCCTGATGCAGAGATTAAAAAATTAGTATCAATGGGTTTTGAAAAGGTAACTTTTTTACTCCATGTCATTGCAATAACTCGTTTTCATAACTATTTAAAAATATTGCTGTGAACTGTGCGACCATACGGGCAAGTACTCTCTTATTGTACTCCCCTGTCCTATAATCTTTACAATACCACTATTATTAGTATAGTTCTAGAGAGGTAAGGTATTCATACTTGAAAGTTCATACCGAGATTAGTAGCCTTCTCGGTCCATCTCTATAAGTGAAGGGCTTTTATCTTAAGTATTAACACAGAAGATTACGTGCTTGGACTTTGACTTTATACTTTATACCTATGCACTTTTTCGCTAGACTGGACCTGGTATAGAGATGTTAACACTTTATATAAACTCATTTTCCCATTAATCAAGATGGAATATTCTATTCGAGAGGCCACAACTAAACGAATCGTCAGTTTGATCATTGAAATCAGAAAATTTGAGTTTCCGTTTGCTTCTGAAAAAAATGTAGATCTGTCTGTTGGATTTTGGATGCCTTCCATTCTGCATTCACTCTTATGTTTGACCTTGCATTTCAGACCTGCAAAACTCTTTGTTAGGCGTTTGTTAAGTTCAATTGTATAGTCTCCAACTTCCTACTCTTGAAAGGCTAAATCAAAATTAACAACTCAATCAACTTCTAAGAATCTTTTGTTTCTAAAAGTTATGAATACACTTGTATTCTTACTCATGGTTAACGTTACTTTATACTTTTATTTTTTTTAAAAATGTACATGTAAAACATAGCCAGTCTATGCTATTAGAGTGGCAACATTTGACTCGAAATATTTTGAAACGTTTACAGACCCAAGTAGAAGTTGCGCTCGCAGCGGCGGACGGGGACGTTAATATAGCAGTTGAAATTCTTATGAGCCAAAAGGTTTGTCTTCCTGGACTAGTGTAAATTCATGATTAGTTACTTCACTGATTTGGTCTGTACTTTGCTCACCATAGCAACTAATGATTTTCTGCAGGATTAGTTGAAAATTGCAACCAAGTAATTCAGCTTATGCCATAGTTTTTTTCGGTGGTCATGGGATTTTTCTTCTCTTTCTTGGCTGTAATTCCATTGTGTTGTATATTTCTAGGAAACCTTTTGGGTTTAGGGGGTTTGTGCTCTGATCTTGAAAATGTGAGTGAAACTTTGTAAGCAGGGAAGGCTGATTCAAATGTAATTAGATGCATAGTTATACTGTTTTTGTCCTTTTCCTAAAAGATAGCATGCTGGCCGTAAAAGAGTGTTTAGTGTATGTTTGTAGTGATTTTGAAAGCACGTCAAAATCACTCCAAAATATATATTTAATCACTCAAAATTAATTTATATCTAATTTTACATTTTTAATGCAATTTTCATTTCATCAAAATTGGTTTTAAATCGTTAAAAGTTATTTTATAGTGATTTTTAAAAATGACTAAAATGATCTTAACCATTTTGGAATCACTCCCAAACATGTCTTTGTACATGTGTGTTTGCTCAATTTTCGTTGTGAACAAATGTAAAAGGACGAGGGCAACAAAAAGCCCACCAAAGAAGAAACATCTTACGTCGTTGGATTATCTTTCTATTTTTTAAAGATTCAAAGATTCTATTGGTGATAAAAATTGAACCGTCAATTTAGAATGTAATTAGTGCTATTTTCTTTGATTGGAGTGTTTCACTTTAGCATAAAGAGAAAAAGGACTAAGGAAAGGGTGTTAGTCTTTGAAGTCGTAATCCCCCCTAAAGGCTTTTCCTATTGTTCCTTCTTTCGATGTTTGAATAATCCGTCCTTCTTTCGATGTTTGACAAGGTTTGTTTGGTGAAATCAGGCTTACAGGGAGACAATCGAATAGTTTCTTCTCCACTCACCATTTCTTGAGATGAATAACAGAATAATGGTTATGGGACAACAAGACAAGTAACTAAATTTGATTTAAAATTTGACCAGTTTGTAAATTATTATTTGAATCCAGGTTCTTAACTTGATAAGATTCTAGACCGATAAGTTTGTTAAAATAATTCTTTTTTAAATTTAAAGTTCTTTTTTAACATTAATTTTATTTTATTTTTTTTTTTTTTTTTGTGGGATAGAGGCATGGAGATATTAAAAGTATTGGGAGGAGAGAGAGGAAGATGGGAAGAAAGCAAGAGAGGAGTTTTATACATATATATATATATATATATAAATAAATGTAAAAGACTTCAATAGTGGACTTGAACCCTAAACTGAGTTGTGAAATATGTGAGGCAAATAATGAGTTATTTATTTTAATAAACTCCACCCAACTCAAGTTGTCGGGTTGAACACCCTTAAGTGAAAAATATTGGAATTTAACTCAATGATACCACAACTCATTGTTAATGGAAGATAGACAATAGGTCGATTTTTGAGTCCTTATTGTTGTCTGAAAGAAGTGGACAAAGTTTACACAACGAACTTTAGAGAGAGAAACAAAAGAAAGGAAAGGTAAAAAAAAGCTACAGAGCAAATTACTCTCAAGGCTTACAATTTGAGTTGTTCAGTTAAGATTAAAGATTGATTCAATTTAGTTTGGTTTGAACAATTGTAAATATCAAACCACTTTAAATCCCCATTTTGTTCTCTTTTAATAATTCTTATTGTCATTCAATCATTTGAGTCGAAGTAATTACATGCAAAATGACTTGTTCTTTCCTATATGGGTGTGATATAAACCATAGATATAAGACATCGCAATGAGATATATTTGAACGTATAGTCACATAACAACTATTCAAGCTAAAGTGGTGACATGATAAATCTAACAGTGAAGATATGCTTGAACGAACAACCATGCTTTTTGTCCTTTAAAATTTCATAAATTTCTATTTAGTTCTCTCTTCAAATAGTTAAAATTATTCGAGTTAAACAATGTAAATGACCATTTTGAATCTTTTTAAACTTTTTTTTATATATACTAAAATAAAAGGAGAAATTGCAAAAAAAGCACCCGAACTATAGAATTGGGTTGCAATCACACCCCTAAACTTTCAATTTGATCCATTATTCCTTGTAATTTCATAATGGTTGCAATTAGGCCCATTTGTTAAATTAAATTTTATTTGTAGATATTTGTGGTTTCTCCCTCTCCTTCTCTCTCCTCCCTCTTCATCCTCGTCATTCACATCTCTCTTGTGATCTATTCATCAAGTTCTTAGGAAAGCCATTAACAAACTTCAACATGAGAAGCATGATCATCTTTGCAGTAGATAATTTGTAATTTGCATTTCCACTTCCATTTCCATTTTTAACAAAATCTAAAGCTTCATACTACAAATCCAGAAATGGAGACATAGTTACTCTCCATCTGCATTTGTTTCCTTATAATCTCCATTTAAAACAAATTTTCAAGCTCCTCTATGCTCCCATCAACGTCTCCTTCAATCCCCATCCTTACCAATTTCCTATGGCTCCACAGATCCCCACTCCAAATCAGGTATACACAAGTTTTTCGCAACAAATTTAAGTATCAAATTCCAAAAATATATGAAACACTGCAAATCTCTTTCAATCCCCATCCTCACTGCTCAATCCCCCACACAAAGGCCCTCCTCCAAAATGTCGCTCTCTTCACCGACCGCCCACTCCTCGGCCTTGCCACCAGCAAGATCATCTCCACCCGACCATGCCTCTGCTCCTTACGACCCACTTTGACACCTCTTTTGCCGCAATCTCACTTCCCAAATCCTCCATCCTTCTCTGTCTCAAGTCCGTTCTCCGATATTGGACAACGATAGAGATGAGAATGACATGGATGAAGAGAGAAGAGATAGGAGAGAAGAAGAGAGAAGAATAGAGAGGAACGAGAAACCACAAATATCCACAAATAAAATTTAATTTAATAAAATGGCCTAATTGCAACCATTATGAAACTACGAGGGGGTAATTAATCAAATTCAAAGTTCAGAGGTGTGATTGTAACCAACCCCATAGTTCAGGGTATTTTTTTGCAATTTTCCCAAAATAAAATTACAACTATAAATTTCACATGCATGCATATTGATATGGTGCATATGGTCTAGTACGAAAAAAAAAAAAATTAGGTGCATATGGTCTAGTAAGAAACAAAATTTAGGGATTAAATCGCAAAACCAAGAACAAATATATATGCTAATCTCTAACTTAGAGAGAGTCTCCTAATCCACACCTCAAAAAGAAAAAACAGGAAAATTGATAAACAGAAATGCAAACTGTACAAACAGCCATTTTACCATAAAAGATGTAATTTAAGTTACACATAAACAGGAGATCAAATACCAACAAGAGAATTGTAAGTACCATAAGCTGCAAAAAGCAATCCACATATCAAAATGAAAGAATCCAAAACTTTTTGGCTTAAGCTTAGAGAAGAACCCATTAACATAAGGTGAAAAATGGCAGGTAAAACAAATGAGATTAAAGCACAAATAGTACTGCCAACAAGCGAGGCAAAGACACCAAAACCTGGAACAAATGAAGCCAAGATCGCCAATCCGAGCACGATGATGGCCCGACTAATATATGTAGTTACCTTAACTCGTTTTCCTGAAAACATATTATCATTGTCTTCAATCTTCTCAAACCAGTTGCTTTGTTTCAACTTACCCTCCACAATCTCGTTAATTGGATGCAACATCATAGGGAATGTAAAAATTAGACCCACACACAATCCGACCTGAAGCACATTTAAGATTCAAGTCAAAAAATTTTCTCTATTTTCTCGAACATTATACCCATGCAATTCAAATACAGAGAAATACAGATCAAATTTCTAAAATCCATGCTTTTTAGAGAAGAGGAGAAAGAACTCAAGATTTGATAGCATCAGAAAGATTCTTTTGGCAACATTGCTTATGAACAATTTTGAGTGTTCATTAATTTGTTTGTGGAAAAATGGTAGTGTTAAAGTTCAGTAGATGATTCAACTGTTGAGCAGATCGGCACAAATGCGTGATATTCCCATTGATCATTGACAATACCTCAAATCAAAGAAACCAATCAAGCAATGAAAAAGGGAAATGAAAGAGACAAATTCAGTCAGTAGCACCAGCACATGCATAGGAGAGGACAAGGACAAGTACATGAAAATGACAAATTCTGCTCAACTGCAACGAGTAGCATGTGATGTGACATAATGACAAAGCACACAGCTAGATAATGATTAACAATTTTTTCCCTTTCTTGCCATGAGTACAAGAACACAAATGGGCTTGATCTTGTCTAATCCTGAAACCTCATCTAGAGGATGATATGGTGGAAAGTGAATGAGAAGTTATCTAAACATTACCATGGAAGAACAATAAAATCTGAGAAATTAGTAGCGCATCCATAACGATGATTACCTGAACTGCTTTTGTTGACCACGTATCAGGGAGATTCAGAGTGATAATATCTCTGGTATCATCACCATAAGCCATGTATCCAGAGAATCCAAACAAAACGTACACAATGGTTATTCCAACAAGAGCCCGACCAAGAACTTTTGGGAATGCAGCCCTGTCTTTCATAGAGGATTCCAAAGCCAATGTCATGCCAAATCCTTCAAAACAGAACACTGCCATCCCTCCGGCAAATGGCAAACCTTGCAAGTTTGATGTAACTGCTGTTCTTTCCTTAAACGAAATTCCTCCGGATATTGCTTTTTGTATATCTTCCTTCACCACTATTCCCATTGCTATTGCATTACAAATATCAGCAAAGACACTGAAGGGTGCTAAAGCAGCCAGACTTCCAATCCATGACAACACAACTTCAATTGCTGCTATCAAAAATATATAGGATGATAACGCGATGCCATGACCTTGAAATACAGAGGAAAGGTTTTGACCAATAAATACCAGGTATGCCACCGAGCCTCCGCATTGGGCAAAGAAAATGAGAAACTCCGTGAGGTATCGACCTTTGTTTCCCATGCATATGTATCCCAAATCCCCATATGTTCTTGATTCGTTGGATCTTTCTTGCAATGTCAATTTCTCCCTACACTTAACCTTACATGACAAGAAAATTGAACAGAACTACAGCTTCAGAAAAGCTTTCCAAAGGTATCAAACACAATAATTCAAACATTAGAACATATCATGAGTTAACAATGTAGAAGAAACGCACAGTAGAAACACCGAACAGATTCTCTCAGGTTCAGAAAATCAATTGGCCAAACAGATCAACAGTATACCTTGATGTAACCAAGAAAGCTTATGAATCTTAATCAAATTCATCACCCGAACAGTGGATCACCTTACGTAAATGAGAAAACTGAATTGAATTCCAAGTTCAAAATAGCGTTCCAAGGAATCAAAAACAATAATTCAAACATTTACACAAACAACAGCATTCAAACATTTCAATAGTTAACAAGGTAGAAAAGAGAAAATTAAGAAAAATAATTCAAACATTCAGGCATACAACAACATTCAAACATTTATTATACAACTTCAAAATAGCATTTCAAGGAATCATCAACGATAATTCAAACATTTAGGCCTACAACAGCATCCAAACATTTCAATAGTTAACAAGAAGAAAAATACAGCATTCCGAGGAATCAAACACAATAATAATTCAAAAAACAGCATTCAAACTGTTCGTTAGTTAACAAGGTAGAAAGAAAGCGAAGTAGAAGCACCGAAAACATTTTATCGAATTCAGAAAAATCAAATTCGCCAAACAGGTCAACACAACACCGTACTGCAATCACTAAAGGTTATGAATCCAAGAACAGGTGGATCATTAACCAAAATCCAGTTGTCTCTATGAATTTAAAATATAAAACACAAAAACAAGAAGAAAACGAAACGAACCAGAAGGAGCATACAATAGTAGGTGGCGAGGGCGGCGAGTAGGACGCCAAAGGATCCGGCACCATAACCGGCGATTTTGAAAGCAAATGGCAAGCCTAAGACGCCGGTTCCGACGACGGAGACGATGATATTTGCCAGAGCTTGAAGAGTGGAAGTGGTTCGTGGAGAAGAAGAAGAATTGAGCAAAGGAATCTCTACAGTATCGGTGGATAGCTCCATTGTTGGCTATGGTTCGAGACGAAAGAAGAAGGATTTTCTACGTCTCTTTTTTAAAGCTTTTTTTTTTAAAAAAAAATAATAATAAATAAAAGTTTAATTGAAATTACGAAATATTGTTAAAGCTCATTTTTGTTCCTCTGTTTGAGCGTTTCTCTTTGATTTGCCAGCGTTTTATGGCTCATATTGTTGTGGGTGTGCCTGATTTGTCTCTTTTTATTGTTTTTTTTTTTCTTTTCCTAACAACATGTATATAAAATTGATCGTCTGATTTCGAGATTGATAGTACTAAAACATTGATAGTACAAATTGATCATCTGACTACGTTAATTTTATATGGTTGTTTTTTTTTTACAATAAGAAGTGAAAAATCGAACCTCTAACTTCGAGATAGATTATACAAGTTTTATGTCAGTTGGACTATGTTCATTTTGACGGGTATGTATGATCCTTTTTTGGCAAAATATGAGTGGATAATCGAGCGTCTAACTTTGAAATCAATAGTACAAGCTTTATATTTATGTTATGCTCATTTTCGCATATATGCTTTGTCTCTTTAGATAGTTTTAAGATCATGAAATTTATATACTACCAATTGTTTGTATTCATATCATCGAATGGGTTCTAGAGATTTTTACTTGATAAATACTCTTTGAGTCATACATTTCATAAATGTCTTTAAATTAAAAAATTTTCAATGAAGGTGTTTAGAGATAATTCTGAACAAATTTACTCTTTTTCTATTTTTTTAAAACTATTTTTTCATGTCATTCATGAGAGAATACGCATTGGGTACATATTTCCATATTTATGGAGCACCCTTAATGTTAGAGAGAGAAATATTAATTAGCTTAAATTTTTTCTTATTTTCAATTCAAGAAAAAAATTGCATTTAATATAATTTTATTTTCCATTTAACGCAATTTATTATCGAGCAACTGGTTTTACTAATAGATTAATATTATTTTTAGATATATCTTAGAATATTGTATTAGATTTTTGCAAATGTTCTGACAATATATTTGGTATACTGGTAAGTATCTTTTTGCATATGTTCACAACCTCGTGTTGTCGATTCACTCCTCGTCGGATCTATTTAGCGACTAGTTAGTTATCATCCGACGTTCGTCGTTTGTTGCTAGCCGCCTGCAACTCGCACCGCTGGGAAGAAGAAAAAGACAAAGAAGAAGAAGAAGATAGGGAAGAAGAAGTGAAAGAGAGGAGGAAGAAAAGTGAGAAACTCATAAACTAGCTAGAGAAATTCCCATGAAAAATGAGAAAAATGGGGGATTAAAACAAACTTTCATTTTTTAAATAAAAAAAAAAAAGGAATTAATGGATGTTGAATACACGAAACCATGCATGGACGAAGGAGATACACAAAACCCTAGGCTTTTTCTATTATATTTTTGTTTTCTAAAAAAATTGAATGAGGTCTTAATGGTAAATACACCACAACATTAGTGAAAATTTGTAATTTGTTGAACTATTTATGTAATAAATGGAGTGTAGAATACAATTTTATATAATATGAGCCTAGAATTAAGGCCTTTTATGTAGAAAACCTAGATACTATTCCATTGTCACCGGGTTTGATGCGTAATTTAACCTGGAGGCTAGAAGTTCAACTTTGTATGCCAAATTCAAAACAATAACAATAGTAATAAATTTTAGGGTAAATGTCAATTTATAACCTAAACTTTGGGGTTGTATCAATTTAAAACTTGAACTCTAATAAACCTGTCAATTTAAACCCCAAACTAATAATTTTATAAATTAAAACCCTAAACTTTCATGAGTATATCAATTTAAACCTTGAATTTCAATAATTGTATCAATTTAAACCCTCCATTATGTTTAATTTGGATACACTTGTGAAAATCAAGGTTTAAATTGATATACTTATGAAAATCAAGGTTTAAATTGATATGCCTATGAAAATTCAAGGTTTTAATTAATATCATTATTAGTTTAGGGTTTAAATTGATACAACCCCAAAGTTCAAGATTTAAATTGATACAATTATTAGTTTGAGGTTTAAATTGATACAACCTCCAAAGTTTAGAGCATAAATTGATATTTACCCTAAATTTTTATATCACATACTCCCTTTTGCTTGTCATGATAGTAGCATTAAAAAAGAATTTGGGTTCTACAAAATAAATTAATATATCATTTGATGACATGTTAATTTTATGGGAAAAATACCACTTTGGTATGTACTTCCAAGTTTATTCAATTTAAGTCGACTATAAAGAAAATCTTAAATTTAGTCCATAATACTAGTTTATGGTTGATTTTTTCAAAAACTTTATGTTACATATTAGCATTTTTACTATAAATTATGAAAATATATTCATATATTGTATTTTCTTGCATGAAAATTAATAATAACTATTTAGCAATTTTGATAAAAATTGACTTAAATGTACTAAATTTAAGCTTTATTAAAAGTACAAGGACTAAATTTTGATATTTAAAAGTATATGGACAAAATTGAACAAACTCAAAAGTACAAAAACCAACATGATTAATATTATTTTGGTACTTGGCAAATAAATTGAAAATTTAATTGGAAAATATAAAGTATCAATTAAAAGTAAAAATAGTTTAAAATATTTCAAAATCACTGCCTCAAGTTATTTGTAAAATCAACTTCAAATTTCTTCGAAAATTGCATTTTTTCTAAAATTTTACTTCATTACTACAACAAGTAAAAAATGAAAAAAAGAAAAAAAAAAAGAGTTTTTGTTGGATTCTTGTTCCTAACTATTGCTTTATAATGGTTTTCACATTCTTTAGAGAAATATTAGAAATATTAATCAAATTCTAAATTTAAAAATAAATTTTAGAAAACTAAAAAAAAAATAGTTTTTAAAAACTTATTTTTATTTTTGTTTTTTGTTTTTTTTTTTAAATTTCACAAAAGATTTCAATGTTTCTTTAACACAAATGAAAATCATTGTAAAGAAAACGTGAGAAAACAATCTTTTTTTCTTTAAATAAAAAAAAAACAAACAAACAAAACTATGAACAACTAGCAAAATTAGCTATTTTTACATACCTCAAACAAAACCCCCAAATTTGAACATTACAACAAATTCTCCATAATGTCAACAAACTTACATAAGTTTCTATGGCCTTTTTGTCTTTATTTTCACCCTCGACTACCTACACTATTGGCCATTAGTGGGTAAGGTTTAAAATACCGATATCGACAAAAATGTGGAGGTATTAATTTTACAAAAATGTTGATAAAAATATCGATAAAGTATTGATGTCGATAGATATTTATGGAAAAAATATTAAAACAAATTTCTTTAAAAAAAAAAAATAACGTGGGATGATTTTTAAACAAGTTAACATGTTTATTATTTATATTATATTTACATTAGTGACATTTTGTTGTTTCATTTCTTATGTTTTGTGGATATTTATGTGATATACAAGAAATATTGACATATCGACAAAAATTTAATGCAAGTTGGTTTAATCAGTTGCCATTAAAGAAATGAGGGGTCAATATTTGAGACTCAATGACCTAAATAACTATTGGGATCCTTGGTTGAAAAGAGTACATTCATACCATCTTTTTAAGATATCGAATCTTCATTGTAGAAGACCACTTAAATAATGTTACGTGGCTCTTGAAGCTCTTTGATGTAGTAGCTCCTTATGCTCAAATTCTAAAATTCTAATATAATCTAAACAACCCGTGAAACACTATATTCAACACTAGCGGCGAGACATTTGATTTATGGTGGTACCTTCATTCATATTTTCAAGATGCACGAATAAGATTTATATATTTTTAATATTTTATAATTTCTTGCATTTTGAAAAGTCAAAAAGGTTCAATCATCTCATTTTGAAAACTTGCTCGTAAGTATCAATATATATTATAATTATAAAAAGTTTTTATTAATTAAAAGAGTATATTATGAGGACCGAAAAAATTAGAATTTAGTCCCTATTATTTTAAAAGTTAGAATTTGGTCCATGAAGAAAATCAAATTAAAATTTAGTCTCTATAATTTTAAAAAAAAGTTAGAACTTAATCTCTACTCCAGAGATTATTTACGAGAGTTTAATCAAATTATAAGTACCAAATTCTAATTTTAAACTAAACTCTAACTTTTTCCAAGTCATAGAGACTAAATTTGCAATTTAAAAAAAAAAAAAAAACTTTAAATATTAAACTTAAAGAGAGAGAAAATAAAAATAAAAATAAAAACCCTAATTAAACCCCTATAAATTGGGCGGAACCAAAACCCTAAAATCAGTAACTACTTGATCTTATCAGAGCCGGGACTGAGAATTTGGGAATGGCGGTTCCATGGCTAATACCTCGATTCTCTATCTCTTCCTCTCAAACACGGCGGAGCCACCCTCCCTTGTTTCCAAGGCTGCGTTGGAGGCTCTGCCATGGCTGATGAGAGATCCACAGGGAGTTCTTGGTACTTAGTCGGGCCCATGTCACTCTTTCTTTTGTTCCAGCAATGACGACTGCCTGCCGTCGGAGCCGCCATTCAATTCGACTCGGCGATGATGGCTACGCAGGCTTTCTACCATAAACATCTCCTCTCTTTGGTTTCTGTGCTTTCCTTTTTAACTTTGCTTGTTACCCTTTTTATGTGTGTTTTAGTGGTACGGGTTCATAAGTTTAGTTGGAGTTTAAGTTAGACTTTGGTTTTGGATTTTTCAGACTGTTCATCTTGTTTAAAAAATCATGATCCATGTGAATGAACTGTGTAGGATATGAGAATGTAGGAAGGGCTTCAGATAATCTTACAATCGGAAACTATTGCTTGACGTGCTCATAAGCTTCCAACTGCTTTGTAGTTTCTTTTCGTTCTATTCCCTTCTTCGAGTACACTAGTACGAACTACTTTTTTTTGTTCACTTGTTCAGATTTTGAGGTTAATTTTATGTTTATGACATTAGATTGAGGTTCAATTGATCGGTTCATAGGCTTAATTTTTAAAACCCAAATCTAGATGGTTATTGAATGAGAACTTAAGTATGTGTTTAAAAATGTTTGAGGTCCCAAATTCCTAATCTTCATCTATCACCTAATGGATTTATAGTAGTTTTGAAATATTTATGTAAGATGATGGTAATTTTTCTTTGTCATTTTTGTTTATGTTTCTTTTTTGTTTTGTAATTTACCAATTATCTTTTACTTTTGGTCTCTCTGACGTGTAGAACACATGCAGTTAATTAGTGTTTGGGGTTGGCTTTCTGGGTCCATTTCGAATTGTTTTCTATGAAATGATTTTTACTTGTTCTTGGAACATTTCTCAGAGGCAACCAATTGCTTAGGTGGATGCTGTCTCTTTTGTGACTGCAGGAAGTTTACCAGGCCAAAATTACATACTCTTTTGTTTTTTGTTTTGTTTTCTTTTCAAGAAGAAAATTCAATAAAGCAAACTGGCTCTACATCCCTCAATTAGAGCAGAGTAAATCCAGGCCGGATACAAAGAGAACCATAGTGTTCGATTTGATAAGGATGGAGTTCGGGGCTTGATCAACTGCAGAAAGAAGTGATTTCACGTCATCAATAATTAAACCATGGTTGTAGAAGATGATTGATTGTCTATGCTGTCAATATGTCTGTCAAACTTCGTATTTGAAGACTTTTTATGTTAAAACTGACTGATTTTGCATTGGACTTGGAGTGAAAACATATTGCTGGAATATGATGTTGTTTGTGTAATGTAATTCTGCTGCAGTAATAGAATAGAGTTGATTTTCTCATGTTTTATGAACAGTTTCAGCAGAGTTTCAAGGATAAAGAATAGCCCATTCTAATTCAGTTTTTTTTTCCCATTGATGTATGAAATTCATCAGAAAATAAAGGCAATTACCGCTTATGAATGAATCCAAAGCATAAAGCCAAACTATGACCTGTAAATTAAGACTTTACTATTGACCAAGTGATAAGTGATTAAAGATGGAAGGTTCAAATTATCACTTTTTAATCTATGGTTGAATTAAATTAAATAGAAGTGATCGTAAATTTGATTTCTATAAGTTTGGAGAAACTTAGAATTTCATCCCTATAATTTTAAAAAGTTAGAATTTAGTTTATATGGTTTGATAATATTGCCTACTAGTAAAAAAGAAGAAATAGTCTAATAAAAGTTTGAGAGATCATGAGTTCAAATTAGTCAAAATGCATTAAGCTGGTTCGACTGAATTAAATTTTGATCTTGTTTACCTGAATTAAATTTTTTAAAATCCTATTCACTTAGAATTATAAATCTGTTACATTTTAGTGTTATTGTTATCATAGTTGCTTGACCCTAATAATAACGATAAAGATAACAATAAATGTGATATATTCATAATTTTCATACTGTTATAGTAACAATAACGGTAAAAGTAATGACATTGCAATTAGATTGAGCACTATACACTACAATTTTAGATTGGACACCCTTCATTCTTCAATTAGATTATGTGTTTTGATTACAAATTTGGCAAACATAGGTAAACAACAACACATGTTGAGACCCACTTTTTAGATCACCATTGATAGATTACATTTAACCCTGGAGTGACCATGGCTTTAGTTCAACCAAAAAAAAAAAAAAAAACTTTTTTATTGTTTAATTCTAATTATAAATAATGAGACAAAATTCCAACTTTATCTAAACTAGAAGGATTAAATTTGCATTTTAACCAATAATTAAAAAAATTGCCTAAAAAACAATGCTTCTTCAATGAAGAGGTCGGGAGTGATCACATGTACGCTTAGCACACTGCACTAAGAAAATGGTATTGTATAAACTCTCTAACTTGTATCTATTTTCCTAAGTTATGCGACGGATAAGAAGAGTTTTATTATGTATTCCTAAACCCTCCCATGAACCATCCTTCTAATCTCCTTTCTTTGTTAGACTATTTTTAAGGTTATGGAGCTTACAGCCTAACTTGAGCCCATAAATAAGCTAAATTTCTGAGAGAGCCACAAGTAAGCCAATTCATGTGGTAATGTCTATAAGTTAAAAGTACAGGTCTTACCTTCATTCCTTGGTTAGCCTCTAAAATATGTGGATCTACCCTTTTGTGGATTGTAATTTTGAACCACCAAAGAGTGTTTGGCAAGCATTACATCGTTGCTTAATTCTTCTCTTGCATAAGCTCTTTTTGGAGTCTTCTCACTTGTCTCTCTTTTGCAGTTGTTCGTGGAGCTGAACGGTATCGACTGACATGGAGCGAGTCAGCTTGAGCAGCTTCCCAACTAAAAATCGACAACATCGCTAGTAATTGGAATACTTCTTAGCACACTCAACATGAAAACAGAAACCAGCCAGTGAATGGTAGAGGAAAGGAACTTACAATTTATTGGCTCGAATAGTCAAATCAAACCTTCATCTACTATTCATGTAATAGGCACATTGTATTAGGCAATAACTGGTCAATTTAACCAATAATTTCTCAAGTCCAAGAGGTACATTCCATGCTTGTAGTTGTAGCAGATCCATTATCAAACTGATTCGCAGCTTCCTCGATAATCCTCGCTCCTACACTGTAATACAGCCTCATTCATATCAGAATTCCTTGCCAAGGCCATATTGTGCACTAGAAGAAAATCTATGTGCTTCAGTTCATACTCAACTGAAATGAATTGGCAGGGGAATTGGATTAGTGTTGGCGAAGTTTATAGGACAATATCCTTTTCCCAACAAATGCTTATTAACTTTAGACAAGGCTCTGTCCTGGAATTTTGGAGGAATTGTTAGAATCCATCAGTCTTCTCCATCTCTCAGCATCTCCATGTTTTCCAGCTGCAGCAAAAATGTTAGACATGAGCACATAATCACCTCCATATGCTCCCTCCATGTTTAATATCCTCTGCGTTACCCTCTCGGCGATTGATACGTTACCATGAAAACTACAGGCACCTAAAAGTGTCCTCCAAATAACAACATTGGCAATCTCCATAGGTATCTCCAAAGCTATCTTTTCAGCTTCTTCTAGCCTCCCTGCTCTTCCCAACATGTCTATTAAACTCCCATAGTGCATTATATCCGGCTCAATCTGATACTCATCAACCATCTTTTTGAAAAACTCTAGACCTTCCTCAACCAGTCCTCCATGGCTGCAAGCACTTAAAATGCTCAAGAATGTGACCCGGTTCGGCTCGTGGCCTTCTTTCTCCATTATTTCAAAACTCTCCATAGCTTCTTCCCCCATCCCATGCATTGTGAATCCTGAGATTATCGACGTCCAAGACACCAAATTCTTCCTTTCAGCTGACATTTCTTCAAACACCCTAGATGCACTATTAATACAACCACATTTCGCATAACAATCAATCAATGAATTAGCAATGCGTACATCAGATACCTTAAACCCTTTCTTCTCTGCATAAGCATGGACAGATTGACAAATCTTAAGACCCCCAAGATTCGAAATGGAAGGGAAAATAGTTAAAAGCGTTATTTCAGTAGGCTCCATACCATAATGAGCCACCATACTCCAAAACAAACCCGTAGCTTCCTCATGCCTATTTAGACGAGTATACCCATCGATTATAGCAGTCCAAGACACAACATTCTTCATCGGCATCTGATCAAAAACAGCACGAGCCCGTCCAAGCTCACCCAGCTTAACCAAACCAGTAATCAACACATTCCAAGTGACAGAGCTTCGTTCAGGCATTTCGTCGAACAGCTTCAGAGCATCAACCAAGAACCCAGAAGCAGCATACGTACGTAGAATTGCAGTTTGAACATAAACATGGGAAGGAAAGCCTAGCTTGAGAGTGAGAGCGTGGAGTTGAAGCCCGGGTCCAGCGAGCTCCAAATCGGCGCAAGAATGGAGGAGGAAGGAATAGGCGAAAGTGTCGTAGGAGGGGGGAATGTGAGGAAAGCGGCGAAGGGGTTGGTAGAGAGGGTAGCAACGGAGCAATGTGTTGCAGAGAAGGATGAAATTGGTGGTGGCGTTGAGAAGTAAGCCGGAGGTGATGATGAAAGAGCGAATTTGTCGGGTGGCTTTGTGGGTAGTGGCGTATCTAATAACCTGAGAGATTAAGAGCGGCGGAGAGCGGCGGAGAGAGTTGAATGCGGCGGAGGGAGAGACTGATTTGATTTGAAGAGATGAAGAGAATGAAAGGAATTGAAGATTTCCAAACGTTGAGGAAGCTTGAGAGGAGAGGAAGTTGCATCCCTTCCATAAGCGCTGCATGCTTAGAAATTGAAACCACTGATCTGTCCCATTCCCACATGAACATGATTGTAAAGTTTTCTTTTTCAACGATTAACGGTATTTTTTTTAATAATATTTCAAATCAATTAAAAATTGTTATTTATATTGAAATTATAAACATTTTAAATTAAAAAATTAGTATTATTATTGTTTTATTTATTTAAAGTAAATTATTTTCAATGTCAAAACTGCTAAAAATATATATAAATAATAGCAAAATATCATAGTCTATCTGCGGTGTAATAGATTTTGATAGGCAGTGAATTTTGCTATATTTATAAATATTTTGGTTCATTTTTCTATATTTGAAAACATCATTTTATTTAAATTAATAATTAAAAAATATTTTAGATTTTTTAAATTGTAATTTAATAAAAAAATTAAACTTAATTACATTATGAAATGAAAATTTTAAATTTTTTTTAAACAAAAGCTACTATATATTAATTAATTATTTAATCAATTAAAATAAAAAAATGAATATTTTATATTTAATCTTAATTAAATTATTTAATTTAATTAATAAAAATAATTAGATAAATAAATTAATTAGAATAATAAATTTTATTTTAAATATTAAGATAACATAAATATGAACAGTTAATGTATTAATTGAAATTTATTAAGTCTAAGTACTATATTCGTATTCAATAATTAATTAAACTTAATGATAATAATTAATTGATATTAATCTATTAGTTAATCATGTTATATTTTTACTATTTATCTTCTAAGTACAAAATTTTCACCTGAGAGGTATTAGAAAATCCATGTTAGGTGAATTCTAAACTTTCCCAAATAATAATATTCTATGTTTTAAAAAGTAAGATATTATGAAACAAATAAATATATTAAATATCTTAAATCTTATAATAAAACATGAATTTAGAAAGTTTTCTCATAATTTGGTACTTATGGTTTTTATATTTGTTACATAGACATTTGAACTATTGACAAATTTTAAAAAATAAGGTTTGTGAGGGAAGAGATTGAACCTCTAACCTCCAAGGAGATAGTGTATGTCAATTAAGCTAAGCTCACTTTAGCGTTAAAATTGATTTAATTCATTTATTCTTATTGGAGTAATATAATGAAAGGCTAAATTAAAAGTATAATTGAAAAATGCTCATAAGAGAAATAAATATAATGAATTTCATTATATATTGTCTACCAAATACCCTATACTTAAAGTCAAACCAAAAGCTTAAGTTAGGCAAACTACTTTAATATAATAATTGAGCATATCTCAAGTGATGTTGTATTTAAATATTTATTTATAAAAGATGTGTAATTGTCACAATTATTTATAGTTTTAGATAGGTAACATGTCAACTATGCAATATTATGTCATTGAGTTGCACTTCTTGCTTCCATCACCATGACCTAATGGACAATTTTAATATTGGCTATGCTTGTTCATAATTAAAATCTAACATGGTACAAAATGTGGGAGCCAACATAGGTTTTACTTGACAAATTCTCAAAAAAAAAAAAAAATTTATGTCTGGCTAAAGTAGTTAAGATATATACTTTCGATTGAAGTCACTCGTTGCTAAACAAAATATAAAGTTACATATTAGAAATTTGAATTACGGATAATTACAAATGAAATGGTAGACAACTAATTGTGATTTAGATAGATAGAAATTTTCTCTCTGTCTAATGAATATGCTACAAATAAGGAGATGAGATTTAAACTTACCATTTAAGTTAAATTACACGTTTAATCCCTAAATTTTTATGATTGTGTCACCTAGTAAATCCTATCACATTCAACGGTTTAAAAACAAAAAAAAAAAAAAAATTATTAACATACTAGATATAAAATTGAAATATTCACAATCTTATAAAACAAAATTCAATTTTGTGTCCATCGTCACCTCCATCGGTTTTTCTTTAAAACAATTTCAAATATGATAAATAAAGACACATTAGACAAATATCAAAAGCTTAGAGACCTAGCTATTAGACATAATAACCTATTATTGAATGTTAATTGACGTATAACAATACATTTTTACAAGTTCAAGAATGACTAAACCTAAACCTAAACCTACCATTTATAAACAACTACACCAATTTCTTATCACTTGAACTATGTTAAAAAAAAAAAAAAAAAAGTTTATTAAATTACCGACATTTTCAATTTCAACTTATTATACACAAAACTGAAAATTGAATGAACTATATTAAAACACAAATCTAAAAGTTCAAGAAGGCTTAAGCCTACGATTTATAAACAAATGTATTAATACCCGACAATAATAAAATAGTATTTAAGTTGGAGGATAATGGAAATTTAGAGAAATATATATATGGGGCGGGGGTGTTTGGGAATGGAGATTGCTTAAGATGGAATGGGAGTAGCAGAGCCATTAATTGAATTTCTTAAGCTTCAAATTACAACATTGAAGAAAAACCGGCCAGGATTGCGCAAAGGCGGTTTATTTGACCTAAAAGTATGAATTTCTCAGCGCCCAAAAAAACTAATGCTTTGCTTTTAATGGAAACTTTGAAATTCTTCTACTTTCCTCTTTCTCTCTCTTCCTTATTTTCAATTTCTTCTCTTACAATAACCCATGCCTCACTATTATTTTCTCCACTCTCCACTCGGTTCGGTTCGGTTCAATTCGATTTTTTATTCTCTTCTTTCTATATATTTCTATTAATCTTATGTCCGTTTGTCGTCGAAAAATTACTTGGTAATAATATATATAATTTGTAGGTTAGGAAATCAAACCTATGATCTTGATGTTTATGTTATTTGAGTTATATGCTTATTTTGGCAAAAACAAATATATTTTAGCCTCTTAGTTATAACTTACGAATATAGTTTTCATTTTCTTCAAAAAAAAAAAAAAAAGTATAGTCTTCATTTGTTCTAAACGTTTCAAAATATTGTATTTTTACTCGAAAGTTTTGAATTTGGTTTCTCTTTCACCCATAAATTTTAAAATATTACATTTTTACCCTTAGATTGTGAACTTAGTTTTCATTTGGTCTCTAGATTTCTAAATTTTGCACTTTTACCATTGAGTTTGATTTTGTTCGTCCTCGGTGTTAAGTTTCAATTAATTGATTAAAATAATTATGATGTCCTTAATTAATGAAAAGTAATATAGTAATACTAAATTTAATTGTTTGAAATTAATTAATAGAAAATTAACCTAAATTACTACAAGTGGAAATTAATGAAATTTGGTGGGGATAAAAGTGTAAAGAATTTATGAGCCAAATAAAAACTAAGTTCAAAATTCAAAACCAAAAGTGTAATATTTTGAAACTTGGGATCAAATAAAATTATACTCAAAACTCGGGATTAGAACAGATACTTTTTTCCTTAATTTCTATTCATTTGATCACTTTTTTTTACAAATAGTTAGCTTAGAGGGATTCTCTCTCTCTCTCTTTCAACGAGCGTTACAAAAAGTTTGATGACGTAGATTACCTTTTCCGAAGTTTATATATAAAGTAAATAGAAAATAAATTTGTAGAAGTACTTTTCTTGTGTGTTTGAATTAAATTAAGTGACAAATACAATGAAGAACGAGAATGTGCATATCGAATCGTTTTAGTAACGCTCTCTTTTTGTAATTTGTATTTATTGTTCTTCCGTTTTCGTTTCCGTTTCGTATTTCTTGTTTTTTACTTTTTTTTAATAAGAAAGAAAAAAACAAAACCTTATTTGGTAATTGTTTCCATTTTTTTTTCTTTTTCCTTTTTCTGATAAAAGAGAGTAGAAATTCATTTTTGCTGGTTGGGAAGTTTTACTTAAAAGAGTAAATATTTAAAAACCAAAATATCTGAATTTATAAGTCTTTCTTTTAACATTTCTTATGCATAAACTTGAAATTATAATTACTCTTTTTTTTTTAGAATATTACACTTTTCCAAACTATGATCACTTGTTTAAGCAATGATCAATTCACTTTTCTATATACTTTTTAGTAAAATTTAGAATGAAAATTTTCATTAATTTAGTCATTTAATTTTTAGTTCTATATATATATATATATATTTAGTTTAATATATCTCGCTAGAGGTCCTTAATCTTTTAATTTTGTGTCCATGAAGTCCCTGAATTTTAATTTTGTATCTAATGTAATTGAACTAATATTCAACATTTTTTTATAAAAAAAATTATAGACATAATAGATCCAAAATTGAAATTTTATGATTTTATTAGACATAGAATCCAATTTTATATCTCTTAGATCGGTTAACTTTTGAAATTTTTGAATATGTCATAGACCTATTAAATATAAAATTGAAAAGTTGACAAATGATCTAGTAGAAAAATTTAAAGCCAAGGAACCTATTAAACACAAAATCAAAAGTTAAAAGGACACTATTAAAACGAAGGAACTACCAAATAGATTGACTAAAAAATGGAGAAACTAAACTTTTAATTTAATTGTTTTGATATTATAGTATCTATTATATTCATTTGCATTCTTTTTTAATTCAAGAGATCGTGGGAATGAGCTATTTCATTAGTTACTATCTGAGTGAAATTCAGATACTCTTTGATTATATAATTCATTCAATTTAGACGTATAATCAACTGATAAATTATATTTTGTTTCTTCTTTTGAGTGTTCTGTTGTAAACATTTTTATTAATACTAGAATAAAAATAAAAAAAAAAAAGATCAAACATGCAAATATTATTGTATTTGATTCGACAAAATTCTCTCGCACCAAAACTAGAAAATAAAAGTGAAATATATTCAAGAAACAAGATCATGTTTATTATAATTTACTTCTATCATATTTATTACACAAAAAGTACAATAATTGTTTAAAAGGGAAGGAAAAAAAGTTAAAGAGAGAAGAACTCTATACAATGTTACATTGCATTGTACATATAATATATATCAATTCCAATCCAACCAAACCCATTACAAGTTCTTCTAATATATCCTTCCCAAAAAAAAGACTATTTAACAGAAGAATTAGAATCTAGAAAAAAGAAAAAAAAAAACAATAAAAATGATGAGCAAGCAATTAATTAATCAGTTGTTTAAATGTTCATGTAGTGCAGCTATCACATGAACAATAGCGTTCTTCAATATATTTGAGAAATGCCAATTTAAAAGAAAGCATTGCCTTTGCTCATCACACACACCTACTTTCAATTTTCAGTAGTAATCCCACAGGTCAAGATCCGCCATGTCGGCCGCCACGTAACCGCTATTTTCGATCGATGGCGACATGTCCTGCGTCACACCGCTCATCGTCGACCATGAAACTTGCTCCATTTTGCGCTCCATTGTTGTTGGCAGCGGCGTTATCGACATAGTCCCACCAGCGGCCAGCTGATCAAACGAGAAAAATTCGTCGTCGGGAACCGACGGTGGAAACGGAACGTTCATTGTAATTGCAGCACTCGTTGCCAACGATGGAAGTGTTGCTTCTGGTTGGTGATCATTTGTACCAATTGACATGTACTTCAAGTAATTATAGTCGGATGGTTTCGGTGGCCTATACTTGGCTTCAAAGTCATCGAACCCGGTATTAATTGAGATACAATTAGCAGAGGGATCCATTAGAGGTGGAAGAGAAGAAGAGAGATCAGAAGTTTGAATCCTTCCCACCAGTGTTGACGATGTAGTGGAATTCTTGTGAAAAACCCGACAAACAACCCAATCGTCCTGTAAATTAAATTTGAATTCATGCATGAGGAAGAATTTAAGCAATTACCAACATCAAATTTTCAAATCTTTTTTTTTTTTTTTTAATTTCAATGCATGCATGTATTTTTAATGGAGCCACATAAATTGATTTTCTTTCCTAATGTTTAGAGATGATGAAAATAGAATTTAAATAAAGTAAATTACCTTAACAGGCCTAGCATGACGAAGAAAGTGACAATATTTGGGTTCGAGTCGGAATTCATGCATGACCCAATTGGTCTTTTCACCTCTGGGAGCTCTTCCTTTGTAAAAAACCAACGTTTTCTTCATACCGGCAAGAACCGATTTTCCCTTGAAAATCTCTCGGTCTTTTCCGGTTGCCTTCCAATAGCCGGTCTGAGTCGCCCGGTTCGTTCTCATCCCGGTCGGATATTTCCGGTCCCGCTGGCAAAAGAAGTACCATTCCTTTTCTCCCATCTTAGCCTTCTCTGCAAAATCATACCCAAAAAAAAAACTTCTGACCAAAAATACAAAATACCCATTTTGCCCTTACATATTTTGGGATTTTTTTTTTTTTTTTTTTAAATGACAGTTTTTAAATTTTCCCAAATAATAATTTTTTTTTTTTTAAATGACAGTTTTTAAATTTTCCCAAATAATAATTTTTTTTTTTTTAAATGACAGTTTTTAAATTTTCCCAAATAATAATTTTTTTTTTTTTTTTTTTAATCCCTAACTTGAATTTTAGTTGTTTTAAAGTAAAATCAACCAAAAATAAGAACAAGCTTCTAAAAATTTCAAAGAAAGAATTTCTTCCTTAAGACGAATTTGAAGATTTAAAAGTATGAAAAGTAAAATATGAAGATAAGTAAAATAGAATTCAAAATATGATAAATTAAGTTTTGAAATATCGTGTAGTATATTTTAATTCAAAAAAGTTCGAAGAATTTAAAGAATCGAAAGTAGAGAAAACAAAATAGAACAAATCTTAAAAGTAGAGAGTATATTTTAATTTGATAGCGAAAATTTAGAATAAAAGGAAGAGAGACGAGGACTCACGAGGCAAATCCCAAGGCTCACACTTGTTCAAGTCAGCTTCTCCGATGGCAGTGGCGGTGAAGGCGGCGTTGGCGATCTTCTGAGAGAGGTAATACGTGACGATCTCTTCATCTGTGGGGTGGAATCTGAAGCCCGGAGGCAAATTGACGGCGGTGGACGGTGGTTCTTCCATGGAAAAAGCAAAAAAAGTTGTCGGAAATGTTCAGGTCCGGCAAAGAGAGGGCGGAGAGATTTGATGGGAAGTTGTAGAGAAAGAGAGAGATTATTGAATAAAAGTATATCCAGGGGAGAGGTGAGGCTTAAATAATGAAGGTTCCGTGGCCCCCAAGGAAGATTTCAAGGGAAGCTTTGAATTGGGAGCTAGCATGAAATTGTTTTATTTTTTCTCTTATATTTATATTTATATATATATATATTATATATTCTCACTTTCATATGATTGCTTTTGATTATCAACAATTTCTTACCTTACTTAGCTCCCACTCACGCGTTAATCTTGTATAATGTAACTCTACTTTATTTTATATTTAATAATTATTATTTAAATAAATTATACCTAATTCTCATCTCTCAATTATTGAACTCTAATAAAATTAAAAAAAAAAAAATTAAAAAATTAAAAGAAATGTATAAATAGTATTTCAATAAAGGTTAATTAAGGTTTGTGTTAGTTAAGTGATGGTTATTTTTTGGTGTATGAATTGAATTATGAAATTATATTTGCACTAAAGACTAATTATTATGAATGATATATTTATTTATATATGAAACAAAAGGTTATTTACTCTATTTGGACATAAATCCATGGTTTTCTAAGAAATGTCGATGCCGTTATTGGGGACCCACCTAACCTTTCGCTTAATTGATGAACCAAACCTTCCAAGAATTTCATTATCTAATAAAAAATTAGAAAAATAATAAACATTATTATTATATTATATGTGACTATTACTAAGTCTAAATTATTAAAATACAGCGTTCGAAATGGAAGAGAGTGAGTGAAATCTTGTACACATACCTTGAGTTAAGTTAGTTGTAATTGATTCTTATCCACTCATTATCAAATTGAGTTTAACTCAACTGGTATTATCAACTTCGAAGTTAACCTTACATATTGTCAAAGGAAAAAAAAATGCCATTGCACTATCTCTTGAAGTTGGGGACCCGACCCCGTTTACGCAGTCTACATGCGAAGAAATTATTTGAAGGGTTGATTCTAAGTGACAATTATCGATTTTAACTGGTTGGATGTGTGAGATAACCACATTATGTGAGAGCCTTGATCAACAAAATTTCTTACATGAATCGACCTAAATTCATATGAAATTGCTTTTGACTGCTAATTGATGTATGGGACTGAACTGTACATCCCTGACCATTTTACAAATTAAGATATATAACTACGAATAGAGATTCAAATCTTTCACTTTTATATATTGTTGAACACGTTTCGAATATTTATGGAGAAAATTAAAACTAATTATAAAATATTAGGGGAGAAAATATATTATATTAATTTAGTATAGATAAGGAGGGACTTCAAACAAAGACCAAGTGAATAGGAAGATTGGTCTGGGATTCTGGAAACTAGAAGCGAGAATAAAAAGTCCAAAATGAAGGAATTTATTCCTTCATTTATTTTTATTTATTTATTTATTTATTTATTTTTCTAAAGGTTTGGTTTCCAAGAAACTTCCTTGAGGAATTATTGGATATTACCTTCTATTTTCTTAATGATGCTTGGAAAATTCTTAACAGTGTGAAAGCACCTCCATCCAATCCTTCAATTCAATATTTATTTTTCTCATTAAATAAAAAAAGAAAAATAAAAAGAAAAAAAATATATGTTTTAAATCAAAATATGTTCATTTTCAAGTTATCTATAGTGCTTGAACTTTTAAAATGAATTTCTGATTTTTTTAGAAAAGCAAAAATAATTATCACTATAATTCTCATCGTTAATTTGCCACCCATTGATAGTAAAAGCATTGGAAATATAGCTTTAAACACATATAGTGAAATAATCTAGATTTAAAATATCGATTTCATGTTTTAATATATAAAAATGTTTTTCAAAATATCGATAAAATATTGATGTTGGATGATATTCTTCAAAAATTTATAAAAGTAAGAAATTAAAAATAATAACAAATTAGAAAATAAAATTGTAGTGTTTATAATAGATTCTTTTAGTTGCATTTAGTTGTTTTTTTTTTTCGTTCATCTTTTACGATATGATAGAAATCTTGATTACTTTTTATGTCGATGTTAGACTCATGAAAATGCAACTTCAACATATATATTGAAATAATGAATGTTTAAAATGTTGATATCCATTGAAGCTTCAATTCTATAGAAATATCTTTAAAAATGTCAATAAAATATTGATGTTAAGGGGTAATTTAAAAAAATTATAAAAATAAGAATTAAAAAATATTTAAATTAGTAAATAAAAATGCAATATTTATATCATATTCACATTAGTGACATTTAGTCTTTTTACGATATAATAAAAATGTTGATTCACTCCTATGTCGACGTCAAACTCATAAAAATGTTGATACATCGATGAAAATTTAAGATTTATTGAAAGTATAAAAACTAAAATTAGACAATTGAAAGTACAAAGACTAAACGTTGAGCAAATTTCAAAATATGGAGACCAAAATATTATTCTAATTTATATAATATAATTTTAAAAAATAAAATAAATGGAAAACGGTTGTATTATCATTGTATTATTTCAAGTTGTTTTCCAT
The DNA here is from genome assembly GCA_031780015.1 of Citrullus colocynthis. Taxonomy (NCBI): domain Eukaryota; kingdom Viridiplantae; phylum Streptophyta; class Magnoliopsida; order Cucurbitales; family Cucurbitaceae; genus Citrullus; species Citrullus colocynthis. The sequence continues at coordinate 114,177 of QLSR01000264.1, forward strand.
TTTTACCGCACATGTCAAGGGTACCTTCCCTTTTTGTGGTTTGGCCTAAGTTTATTTTCTCTCTCCCTAAATATATAATATAAAGTTTACAAAAAGACATAAATAACCTTGCCCCAGCGGTTAAACTTCCAAATGATTTTGTTACGAATAATTAAAGCCCCGTTTGATAATCATTTACTTTAAAAACTTGTTTTTGTTTTTAAAATTTGACTAAGAATTCAAATATTATGCTTAAGAAATATGTAAATCATTATAAGAAATGGGGAGGAAATATATTTAATATTCAAAAACCAAAAACAAAAAAATGAAATTATTACCAAACGAGACCTAAATAATTTATTTATATTCTTCTAATTAAGTATATGGTATCTGTTAGCCGATCACTTATAATGAACCGGTGGCATATTTTAAGAACATTAGAATCATTACACAATTACAAACTAGGTTAGAATATCATTTTGGTCCCTATATCTTGAAGTTTATCCAATTTTAGTCTTTGTACTTTCAATAAATCTTAAATTTAGTCCTCATTCTTAGTTTATTGTTGTTTTTTAGAAATTTTTTTTGCTATGTATTAGCAATTTTACTATAAATTGTGAAAACATATCCACATATTGTATTTTCTTATATGGAAATTATTGTTATTATTTAACCAAATTTCAGTAAATTTTTTACTTTGAGGACTAATCTAAGATTTATTAAAAATACAGGGACTCGAATTGGATAAATAAAAGTATAAAAACTAAAATTAAAATATAGAAACTAAAATAATATTTTATTCAACAAAATATTTATAAAAATAACATTACAAATTCAAACGTAAGAGACAAGAGTTTAATAGATATCAGCTAGGTCCCTTAATTTTCATAATCATAATAATGTTATCTATTAAACTCTTTTTAAAATTGGATAAGATATTAATTTTGAGTCGTATCAGACATTTTCTAAAATTTTAAAAATTTATCAATACTAAATGTCTAGACCCTTTTATAACCATTAGGGTCCTGTAAAAATTCTTCTTATATAAACCGTACTATTTCTATTTTCAAATTTCTTACTAATATTTTTAAAAACTAAATCAAGTTTTGAAACTTACAAAAAGTTGTGTTTAAAAATTTGATTTTGTTTTTGAAATTTAACTAAGAATTCAACTATTTTATTATAAAGATGTAAAATATTATGAGAAACTAAAGAGAAATATGTGCACTCCTAAAAAAAACAAAGAAATGTAACAAAAAAAACCAAATGGTTAATTACCAAAAAGGATCTTAATTTTTTATCCTGATTTTTCAAAATTGAGCTTATAAGTACTACTTTTTATCTATTGATTTTTTTTTTTTTTTGTTACTAACTTTTTAGCGTTTTAAAATATCAATCCAAAATTTTAAAATCCTACCAAAATAATTTTCATAAAAAATTTTGTTTTTTTTTTGTTATTATAATTTGGCTATTTTCTTTTGTCATAATTTGGCTAATCAATCAAATGCTTAGTTAGAAAAGAAGTTGTAAGAATGCGAGACACAATTTTTAAAAACCAAATAGGTAACCAACGGATCAAAATAACCAAACATATAATTCAATATAAATTTAATCTCCAAGTTCCCAATTGGTAACTATTTGATTTTTTATTTTCGATATTTTAAAATTGTATTTATTTTCTCTACCATTTTTTTACAATAGTTTTCATTTTTCTTAAAAAATCATTTAAATTCTTAACCAAATTCCAAATTCAAAACAAAAATTTTAAAAATATATATATCTTTTTCTTTTGGTTTGGATTTTGGAAACATTTGGTCAACAAATTTAACTTTTCAAAAAATATTCTCAAAAAAAAAAAAAAAAAAAAAATACAACTCCACTTAGCATTAGTGGAAAACAGCTATAGTATTATAATTGGCTACATATTCTATCAAATCAACCAGGTACATACATACATATACATATATATATATATATATGGTTATGTTATTAAAGCATTTGCATGTGAATTTCTCTCAAGCTTCCATTCTCAAAAGCATAATATTATTGTTGTTTTGGTTCATTTCATATATATATATTTCTTCAATGCCCCAAAAAAAAAAAAAAAAAGTTGCATGACTTTTCATCACCAATGTTTACCCTTTTTAAAACCAAATCAAACAGCTTCATGTTCATCACAGTTCAGAACTGCCCTTTTTAGGAAGAAAGAGATTCTTCTAGAACGCGTTTACAAGTTCAGTTTACATATAACTGAGTTCAAAAGTATTAATAGCATGCGAAGTTTAATTTGCATAATACAGACTATAGTATTAAATTTCTATTTGCATGTCAATATTTTCATATTTACGTGGATTCTACATTGACATGAGAGGTGAATCGGTATATTCATTATTACGTAAAACGCAAAAAAATAAGTATAAAAATGCCACTAATATAACAAATACACATGTTAATTTGTTTGAAAATCATAAACGTTGGTTTTAATTTAAATTTATTTTTTTTGAATTTTTTGTTTTTATAAACTTTCTAGAAAAATTCATCGAAATCGACATCATTTTAAACCTTGTAAGACTCATGTGAGACAAAAGATAATTTTTCTTTTTTTCAATATTACTAATTGTGCTATGCTCACATTGACAACAAAAAGTATGATGAAGAAACTAAAATTTTGTCATCCAATCCTTTTACTATTTAGATATTATTAATTAGCCGAGGTATTTCTCGTTTGATGCATATATACGAGGAATCATTTTGTTAAATTGTACCATGAATTTTATTTTCTTGGTTGAATATAATTCTTCTTTATTTGAAAGAAGAAATCAAATGATGATATAAAAAAAAGAAGTTTCGAGAATATTTCATTTTAGTTCATATAATTTTAACGGTCTGATATTAACTTCAATTAAGAAGTATTGAAAGTAAAAAAAATTAAAATTAAGTTATTGATTAACTATGAGTATATATTTTAACATAAAATTGTTAAAATAAAAATAAAAAGAAAAGGTGTCATTGTTTTTAGAAATGAAGTGGGTGGAGTAAAATGAAAACATCCAAATAGATAGAAAACTAGGGGTAAGGGTAACATCGTTGTGATATATGACAAAAGAAAAAAGAAAAAAGAAAAAAGAAAAAAAGAAATTAAAATAAAGGAAATAAAAATTAGGGTTGTTTTTATTGTGGAATAATGACAAAAAATCATGATAATAAATAGAAAGAGATTTTAGAAGCATGAAATTCTATATACATAAACAATTAGGAGGGTGGGACAAGACAGAGAGTCACAAAGTCATGAAGTCAAAAGCATTTTGAGCATATCTTACGGACTTTATTCAATCATTTGAAATGTGAAAAAGGCTTTGAAAAATGGGACTTTGGAGAGTTTAAATTATATATATATATATTTCCTAAGCTTTGTATCACATATAATTCAAACAATAGATAATATTATTTAATAACACAATTTATTATAATCAAATTAATCAAAATTTCAAGGACATATTATTGTGAAGTAATTTTTCAAAATTATATATGTTCGAGCTGAGTGTTTATTCTTAAATTTTTTTATGATAAAATAACATTGATTCATTCTCTCTAGTAGTTCTGTTGATGCTAAATACAGGACAAAGAAAACACATCTAACTTTCGTGTAACACCACTAGTTAGTTTGTTTGAAGTGAAGAAGTATGTGGTCTGCAAAAGAGAAAACCTGCATACCGGTGTGATGCTTGCCACACACACTCCAATGCAAGTTAGAGAATGAAAGAGTGTGGAAACTAGAGAGTTTGAGAGTAGCATTCAAGTAACTTCATATTAAGTCATTATATTGTTCTTATAGGAGTAATTTGACCTTAGGTGTTGTTCTGTTAAAGTTCCAAAGTCACTTTTGATAATTACACAACCTACAAGGCAAAGGAGTGTGCTAGATTCATGTTTGTTAGGGTTGGTCTCAGCCCGGCCAAGACCAAGCACATAACTTTGGGCTTTCACACGAACTAACCCTCTTTTCTAGGCCCACTTGGGTGCTAAAATACATAAATTTGGACCCTCTTTCCTTGGCCTATTTAGGTGCTATTTTTGGTCCAAACCTTGTTATTTTCTAAACTTTGTTGCTTCTATTCTTATTCTACGTTGATTATATCTTTCGGTCCAAAATTACCAATAACTAACTCCCAATACTTGTTTCATTAAAAAAAAATTAGAAAGCAATTATAAAATCTAATAATACATTATGAATCTATTACCTTAAAATAAATAACTACAACCAATAAAATTTTTAGTAAAATAAAAAGGGCAGTATGTTTCCCATCCAAAAATAGATTTGGATGCAATCATTTAAGTTACTAATAATTTGTAATTACGTTTTTGGAGAGAATTGAACTGGAAAAGGTAATGTGTGCTTTCGTTAGTATTAAATGTACACTATACAATAAAAATGTGTGGTTAGTCAGAGATCATTGTGTTACGCTTTGCTGGGTGGTTGCTAATTTATCCCTTAGAAAACATATATTTGTCCTCTTTTCCTTCAGTCCGATGCGTTGGAAGTTATCAAACTTTTCAATAAGTTAGTTTCTTCACTCTTTGATACTTAAGATTTTATTGAGGATTTTATCTTTTGTTTGTACAACGATTAATATGTCTTGAGAGGAAAACAAATTAACTCATGCAATCGCATCTTTGGTTTCTTCAATCTAGAAAGATATTTTTTCCGGTTAGAATTCTCCTTATCATCTTGAACGAGGAAGTTAGCGGTTAAGTTAATTATGATAGTTTTATGAAGTGTCATTGATTCTCTTACATTGATGGTTGATTCAAGAACTAAAAAAAAGTCATGTCATGTAATGCATCCTTTCTCGTGGTGTGGTAGGACTTTAGAATTATGTCGAAGTTAGCAACTTTTAGCATGATTAAGATCTTACTTATCTCAACAAAATGAGTAAATTTGTTTTCAAGTATGTACTATCAACTTTGAAGAAAGATATTTGATCCTCATCCACAAGTTGTTAGAAAAAAAAAAAAAAAAAAAAAAATTAGCTCCCAGAAAATTTAAAACATTCACATCTCGAGTCCATTAGATGGGGGTAGTTTTAGAAAAAAAATTAGGTGAAAAGGATACTTTAAAAAAAAATAGGAAAAATGGGTAGTTTTTTTTGTCTGTATATGAATTGTCAACAGTGAAATGATCAAATGGAATAGAAAAGTAAAGTGTCGTTGATTTTGACAGCATTCTGCCATCTTTTTCGGAAAAAAATAATTTTTTTAATGTAAGTTTGAATTATTAATTATTTTTTTGGTATCATTTCCCGTAAAGTTCCGATGAGAACTTTATGGAAAAATTGACAGAGAGCCAATTTCTTCCAGATAAACTCAAGCATACCGGGAAGGAATTGACTCTCTGTCACTTTTTTCGTAAAGTTCTAATGATACCAGGAAAATAATTGATAATTCAAACTTACATTAAAAAATTATTTTTTAAAAAAAATGGTAGAATGTCGTCAGCTCTTGTTAATTTCGTTTAGTTTGACTAATTGATTGTGACAGAAAATGTGACATTAATTGATTGTGACAGAAAATGTGACATTAAGATAAAACAAAAAAATTATTCCTTTTATCTAAGTTTTTTCCGAATTACCCTTTTACCTAATTTTTTAAAAAAAGTATTTTTTTTTCTAATTAACCCTTCACATTTCTATTAATTATTAAACTCAAAAATAAAATTAAGATATTATAAAGAGGAGGAGTGGGACAGGGTAGAGGTCACAACTCACAAACTCAGAAGCATTGATGTGGATATGATTTGGAGTTTTCAATCATCTTGAAATGTTAGAAAATATATATTTTTTTTCTTTTTAACCAAAAAAAAAAAAAGGATTTTGAAAATGAAATAAATTAATGAGGAGACCATGGAAAATGGAATAGGATTTCTTTTATTTTAAAAAAAAAAAAAAAAAAGAAAAGGAGAGAAAATAGCCACGTGGTTTGAAGTGAGGACATGCAACAGATCGTAGAAAGCCACCGACTTATGAGCCTTCCTCTTGACTTTTTACCATCTTTTATGGGATTTAAACTAATTTCATTTTAGGGATTTCTTTTCTTTTTACAACATTTTTTTTTTCTTCAAGAAAGTTTTACATTTACCATTCCGAATTTTAAAATGCTACATATTTTGATTTTGAGTTTTTTCCTAATCAAAATTAATTTTTTTTTATTATACATAATTATATTTAAATGCACCTCATCTTTCCTGTCTTCATGTTATGATTGATTGATTATGTTTCAATCGAAAATAAATGTGGCCTTAATTTAAATGTTAAACATCAAAATATTACAATTCCACTATTGAAATTTGAATTTTGTTTTAATTTGGTCTCTAGATTTTAAGATTTACACTTTTAGCTTCAATTTTTTTTTTTTTTTTTTTTATTGAATACTCATTTTTTAGTTTTTGATGTTTATGTCAATACCGTTGAGGATCCTACATTACAATATTTATAAGGTATATATGAGCTACTCATCTCATTGTCAATTAGTTTGAGATGAAACCTCTATGTTATTTAATATGGTGTTAGAGCTATAAAACCAAACATGTTTTAAAGATTGGAATCCGATTCAAGAATGGTGAATCCAAATAGACACCATCTTAAAGGGTCCCACATTAACGAGAGATCTCACAATCTTTATAAGTTACATAGGTTACTCCTCTCATTGCCAATTAATTTGAGATGAATTTTTTTGTTATCTAATATAGTATCAAGGCTAATAATATTCAAACTAGTACGCATCCCGTCCAAAAAGCGAAAAAATATTTTTTTTTGGATCGGTGTTAGAAGATTGAAGTATTTGCAAGTTGGTTACAACTTAAGAAGGGGAGGCAATATCTTTTTCAGTGTCTATTATAAACAATATTTTTTGTAAGTAAGAATGGAATTCTTTGAATTGAAAATGTCATGTCATTGTATGAGTATAAAGATGCTTTGTTATATGACATTGGAGTCAATGTTGTACACTTTAGTCATGTGCTTGGAATCTTCATCTAAAAATAGGGGTAAAAGAAACCGAATCGAACCAAGTCAAGTTGGTTTAGGTCGATTTTGGTTTGTTTTAATGTTATTTTGATTGAACTAAATCGAACTGATAATCTTTTATTTGACTCAAGGTTATAACTGAACTGCAATTTAAAAGCATAAATTTAGAGTTTTTATTTCTTAATGTGCACACCTCATCTTTTTCTTTTCATTCTATCTCTCTCTTAATTCAACTACTACCAACTACCATTCTTTTGCACACAAAGTCAGTCATCACTTGTTTCGTCAACTCGTTGACGACAACAACAAGCTCATTTGTAGAAGAAATAGTTGATGAAAGGGGAAAAATCGATTGGATCCAACCTAGAGTGGTGAATAGAGTTTATTTAAACTAATTAAAATTTTTGACTAATGTGAGCTCCTTTAATAATTTTAACACACGTTTTGCAGTAATTTAAACAATAATTTCATACATATACATTCACTTTAAAATGATTAATAAATTGACATTAACAATTTCAAGTACTCAATTTAACTTTCAAAAAAGAATTGATAATAAATATGGAAAATCAATTCTATCAACCTAAATAATCAAATGTGAACAATAAATTTCAAGAACAAAAAATTGAAATTAATCAATGAAATATAATAACAGATTAATTGCAAAAATAATTAGGAGGGCGATGTATAAATTGCATTATGATTTTATCGTGGTTCGACACAATCTACCTACATTCACTTCTCAAACTTCTTTTTGATGTGTCACTCAAATATACTCTTTAATATATTAATAGGGTTGTTTTAGAGGAAAAAATAAATAAATAAGTAAATAAACAAACATATATATATATATATATATATATATATTTTAAATGAAGAACTAGTGTGAAAAGTGTATTTTTGTGGAAAGGGTCTCAAAAGTTCTGGTAATAAAAGTAAATAAAATAAGATTGAAAAGAATAATTAAAAGGAAAAAAAAAAAAAAAGAAAAGAAAAGAGTTAAAAGAAAGGAAAGAAAACGTGTGGGGACACTGACACGCGCACCTGCCAACGGAATTTTTCCGTTGGAAAAAACGACTGCTCAATGGAATCCTTCAATCTTTTATTTAATTATTAATAATTTATTTATAATCCGAATACAATTTTTATTCTAATATATTTTAGATTTTATTTTATTTTAATTGATGTATCTTCAATTCTACAATTTTATTTTTCATACTTCCAAATAAATTTTAAGTTTAGTCATTTAAAATTATATTTTCAATTGAAATTAGTTAAATAATAATACTAATAATATAAGAAAAAATAATATGTGAATATATTTTTTACAATTTATCGAAATTCTATTAGTGACTAATCTTTTTAACAATAAACTAACTTTATAGACTAATTTTAAAACTATTTACAGTATGCGTACTAAAATTGAATAAATCTCAAAGTATAGAAACTAAAATAGTATTTTAATCTTGATTTATTTTTATTAATTGTTTTAGTACAAGAGATTGAACCTCCCATCTCAAAGATAGGTCACGCTAATTACCACCGAGCTAAGCTCGCTTTGGCTATTTTTCTTATTCTTAAGAGTTGAACAAAAAGAGAAAGTATTTAAGTAATTACTAAAACATAGTATGTAATTTCATTGTTATAATTAAAATGCGTATATGTGACGTCTCCATTAAATAATTTTAACAAAATTCCACCTTATAAGCTCTCTCTTTCTCTTTCATATGATTACTAATAATCTTTCTCTCTCTTCTTCACCTTTTTATACACTCAAATGAAACTTCAAAGCAAATGCCCCAAAAGGAAAACAAAGAAGATATGACCTATGATCACATCATTCATTGATGACTAGGTATGAGAATATATCCAAAAGATTATGATGGTTGATTATATGAATCAAATTAAGTTTATGATCCTAATCTAACTTTGAGTTTCAAAGAATTGAATCGAAATGATCAAGTGAAAAAGATTGTTTTGAAGGTGCATGGAATCTTATGAAACATGAGAGTTATAGAGTTGAGAAAAATAAAATTAAGCTAGCGTTTTGGAACAAAGAAAATGGAGTTGAGGTATGATGTCGTGAGACCCATAATATAAGAAGTTAATAAGACAAAAAAATTGATGTTTTTTAGTCGTGAGGCCACGAACTCCTTGAATCAAACAAGGAGTGAGACATTATTCTTGATGATCATAATATAAAGTACCTTGTTGTTCTTCCCATTAATTGTAGTCTATATCACTTGTCTCTAGGTTTTTTAGGTCTAATTTCCATTTGATTCATAAGTTTCAAAATATTACACTTTTAGTTTGTAAGTCTTGAGTTTGATTTCATTTTAGCCTCTAGGTTTCAAAATGTGTTGGAATTGTATCGTTGAGATTTGAGCTTTGTTTCAATTTGGTTTACAGGTTTCAAGATTTACACTAATTTTAACCTTGATTTTTTCACTCAATACTCATTTTCAATATCTAGTGTTATAAATTTCTATTAATTTATTTTAAATAATTAAAATAATTATAATGGATTGACTTTTACTTTTTTTTTTTATCATTATTAAAATTAATTGTAAAAATTCATTTCATAATTATTTTAAATTCTTTAATAATCACTAGGCGAAAGACTTAAAGGGAATGTTTAGTAAAAAAATATCAAGGTTAAAATCCAAATATTGAAACCTATAGAATAAATTGAAACGAAACTCAAATATCAATGGAAAAATTGTACTATTTTGAAAGCTAGAATCAAATTGAAATCAAAATTGAAACTTACATAACTAAAAATGGAAACTAGACTCAAGATTAGACCAAAAATATTTTTTTTCTACATTTCCAACCGATTAACAACATTGGATTGATATTAATTAATTTTTTTTCCGAACAATTCGAGATAGGGGATTCAAACGACTTCTCGTGATTACTAACGAGCTCGTATGTCAGTTAAGCTATGCTCGCTTTGATATATTATAATTCATTTACCTTTAGGTTTAGATTTACATCCAACTAAAACTTGACGTGCATTTTTATTATTTATATGAATATAAAAGTGGTTGAACAAAATATTAGAATATTATTGCTTTTGATTAGGCCATGCATATTTGACAATGTTATTAAACCATCAAGTCCTTTTTGTTCAAAAAGATAAAGTTAGTTTGAAAAAGTATTCATCTACCAATAATAAAAGGCTCAAATGGTAAGACAAAATTCTAACTAGCAAAATTATATCATGCAACTTCGTTATCAATGATATTGACTCTTTTTATTATACGTACGAGACTTGAGAAGCTTCGAATTTTCTTCTTTAAATCAAGGAAAAATAACTCACTTTCAAAATTTTATTTAGCATCATTGGATACATTCACTAACTTTAATCTCCATATTGGTATAGTGAAATTCAAACAACTAGGTACAAAATAAGATATGCTAGAGATTAAAGATGCCTATAAAAGGGGATTTAGGCAATTAACCTAATATGTTTGGCAAATCAAAAGAAATATTTGAATAAAGTCAATTAAACTAATTTGAGTTATACTAGAAAATTACTTTGACTTGATAAGGTTAATAATAAGGATAGTCCATTTGATATAAATTTAAAAAATTATAAAAAGCTTGATTTGATAAAACAAAAACGAAAACTACTGTTATCAATTTGATTTAGATTGATCTCATCCATTGAAATTAGCTCCCTTTATGCGGGAAATAAGGGAGGAGAATGGAGAAATTCGTTGTAAGCAGCTAAACGGAGACAAGGACGGAGAAAGTCTTCTGGTCCCCGCCCTGTTTGCTTTTTTTTTTTTTTTTTAATTATTATATGAACAAATTTATAGGGTGATTATTTTAGTTTTGATAATTTCTCTTTAAATTTAAAGGAATTAATTATAGAATAGAAGAGTGAGAAATTGAACTATATAATTAAAACTTTTTCAAGAGTAGTTGTTATAAGTTAATTTAGTGGCAATATTATGGGAGATGTGTTTGTATGTCCACTTTCTTTTTACTCCACACTTTTTCCTTTTAAATTCTTTTTGTATATTAAACATTAATTCAGTATTAAATAGATATAAAAACATTTGCTTTTTTTTTTTTTCGAATTTAGAGGAAATTAATATTATAATTATTTATGATTTTTAATCACTAGTTATAAATAAGTATATGTTATAAGTTTTTTTTTTTTTAATTATTATATGAACAAATTTATAGGGGGAATATTTTAGGTTTGATAATTTCTCTTAAAATTTAAAGGAATTAATTATAGAATAGAAGAGTGAGAAATTGAACTATATCATTAAAACTTTTTCAAGAGTAGTTGTTATAAGTTAATTTAGTGGCAATATTATGGGAGATGTGTTTGTATGTCCACTTTCTTTTTACTCCACACTTTTTCCTTTTAAATTTTTTTTTTTTTTAAAAAAAAGTCCCCGCCATTTTTGTTTTTTTTTTTTTTCGAATTTAGAGGAAATTAATATTATAATTATTTATGATTTTTAATCACTAGTTATAAATAAGTATATGTTATAAGTTTTTTTTTTTTTAATTTAAAAATACAGAAATCAAACCCTAAACAAACAAAAGATAAATTAAGAGGCTTGAATATCCTTACAAAGATACCTATGATAGATGATGATCTTCAATCCCAATCTCTGAGTGTTTGAAATGACACGCATGAATTACAAGATCATGAACTGCAATATTTCTTTCATACTTGAAAAATAGGAAGGCATGGATGGAACCAATATGCTCCTTTGAACAAAGAGCATCAACAAAACCTTGTAATTCATTCAAATACCTCTCCTCACCTATCAAAAGCTTCCATAGAATTTGAGAATCCACTTTAACTCAAAAAGGGTGCAAGCCAGCTTCAAACTGGTAGTAATGCCATTAAAAAGAAGTTAAAACTTCTGATAATTCGAAAGAGGCAACAATATCTTGGTAAGCTTCAAACGGAAATATTTTCTCTCTCATCAACTCTCATACAATAACTACGGAAAATAAGTCAGAGGTGAGTTTAAAATTTTAGAATAAGATTAAAATATTGAGTTGGGCGAGGTTGCATTCTTACGACCACCTACCTGATGGGGGGTATCATGGACTCAATGGAGTGCCCCTCCTGTCCACACTCCCAAAACATAGTGGTCATCACTATTTGGTCTTGTAAAGGAACTTGACCATGGCTCAACTCATCAATTAAATGAATGCTTAAATGGTGCCAATCAACTTTTGGTCTCTAAATTTTCACTGAATTGCCTTTGAATTTTGATTTGAACTTTAACATGTAACAATTTAGTATTTACACTCTCAAATTTGTAGCAATTTAATTAGTCCCTATTGTAAAAATTCCCATAAAACATAATTTTCAATTTTGATTATGTAACGACTTACTTGTTATAATTTATAAATTCACTTGAACTTTAATCAACTTATCAATCTACATATGTGAGAAATTTCAATAAATCTTCATAGTGCTTTTCACGATAGGGACTAGATCGTTACAAATTGTAAAGTAAAATGACTAAATTTATATTACTAATGTTTAGTTTAGGGAGTACATTGATACAAATTTAATCATTAGAAACTAAAGTTGAGGGACACAAATTATTACTTTCATAAAAGTTCAGGGACTAAAAATGATTTTTAACCTATTTTATTTTGACTAATCCATAATATGTGCAATGCTTATAAAATTTGTACTTTTATTTTAATATGCACAAAAAAAGTTTAAAAAGAATTCTAATTAATTCAATAGTCTTTTACATTTTTATCCAAATAGGTGTACTATTTGAATAGAAAAATAATATAAGAGTTTATGAATTTTTAAATGGATAAAGAATGAACATATCCCCACTAGATCATGATATTTCATATTTATGGTTTAGATCACAAACACACATGAAAAAATAATATTGCTTCATTGTCTAACCACGTCAACCAAATAATTGCAGCGAAGCAAAGGATGTAATTGTCGTTCAAGCATATCTCAACTACTAGATCCTAATATTTTATATCTACAGTTTAGATTATACTAATATACAAAAAGTTACACGACTTGATTTAGAAAATTGTAACTTGTAAAAACCTCGTTAAAAAATGGAAGGACAAAATGAAAATGTAAAAATTCTATTCTATAATCTCTTCTGTATATAACAGAGATATGTGAATACACAAGTCAATAAACAATATTAAAAAAAAGAAAAGAAAAGTAATTAAAAAGATCTGGCCACCAAGTCAATGTCAAGGTCTAGGTCAAATTGGAAAATACACGTCATCCCCGTAATCAAATGAAAATGGAAACAATAATAAAAATAATAAATAATAAATAAAACTCATTTTGATTTGGTGCAGGTTCAAGTCCTGACATTTCAAAATTTAAATATAAATTCCAACAATTCAATTTTTCAAAAATCAAAACAAATGAGAAGCAATAAATTTTGCTAAACAATAACTCCGAATAATTGACATATATTTCTTCTCTTAAGGCTACAAGTTCAAATTTTCATACCGAAGTATACCAATGAGTACTACAAATATTTATAAACTTAAACATAACTCAATTGGTTAAAATATATATTCTTGACCAAAATGTTACACTAAAAAAAAAGGACTTCTTCAACGCCACAAGTCATCGCAAATAACGAAAAATATGTAAGGAAATCATCTTCCACTGTATTCAAGTTGTTGGGAGTACAGTCAATAAACGCCAGTAACACTCCATCTGGAGTAATAATCCCCCGACGACTAATAGACGACGTCGGAAGATAGCGCAAACTCCCGACAGAATGCTACTAATGTCAGAAGTTCGTTGCTGTCCAGAGTCTAAAGGTGCCATAAATGTTTCTATTGTCACATTCAATACCCTTTTCCCAACACAAAATGAAGGGTTGTGTGGTCTAAGAGAATGAGAGATTGGATTAGGTAAGGGGTTGTGATATCTTTGTTTGGTTGGAGGCTTATGGGAATAAATATGGAATTAACGTTTGTTCAAACTTCATCAATAACCTTACAAAAGTACGATTTTTTCCCCCTCTCTTCTTTCTTTTTTATTTTGAATATACTTAATTAATTAACTAATTGGTGGTGTATTATTGGAACTAATACAATTGATTATTTAATTAGAATAAATAAAAAATATTTCATTAGAATATTTACTTGATTTAATTTTAAAAACAAAAACTTATTGAAAGATTTTGATTAATTATCTACTCATATGGTTGACTAGTAAGTCGACAAGATCTCAAATATATTTAATTAGATAATTAGGACTAAACTAACTAGCTAACCTACGACTACAGAAGTCTATTCCTCAATTAACTATAATTAATTACTAATTGATTGTTTATACTTATTTACATTAATTCTTCTTTGTACTATTTTTAACAGTTTATGAGTATTCGGCTACCAAGATTTATTCTTCAATAATTATAATTAGCCATCTATTGATTATTTAAAACTGTTTATTCATTTGTGAGATTATTTTATTTTATTTTTTTATTTATTCTTTTACAATTCTGAATAGTTTATAATCATCAAGTTTTATTAACATTTGTTATGAGTAATTTTGAACCTTTGGACCAACGGAATAAGACTAATGAAGCTCATATTTGGTCGAAGAACTTCTTCCTCCGCATCATCATTCGGGTCTTGCTAGTCGCTTTTGTTGCCTTCTTCTTCGACTGGCTCTTCGTCCTCTTTGCAGTTCGTTTGAAAATTTTTATTGATACGATACTATTTATTGATTTTTCGATCTTGAGAGATTAACCAATTTTAGATAGGGTTTGACTTTTAAAAAAATGAGCTTTATATCTTGAAAATCCTTTTCCCATTCTCTTCACCAAATTAAAATCCCCAAATTGTCGTGGGATGTCAGCAAAATGGGAAAGGCTTAAAATCCAATGCTTTAGTTATCTCTGCCAACAAGAGCCTCAACACATATCAAGAAACCATAGTTTTGATCTTAGGTGGATTGATGGAACTATAAATTTAGTTCACAAACTTTTCATACCCGTGTAGATTGACTTGGAGAAAAGCCTTTTAAAAAAAACATATTTATTTGAACTCTCTTAATGAGTTTAGAAACATATTTATTTAAACTCTCGCGGTCGAATGATCACCAAATACTCCATTTTTATTTTTCTAAAATGACTTATTTTTTAAATTAGACACTTAAAAATATATCCCAAATACATAGATCATTGAGCTAAGAAAATATGTCTAAAAAGATCTTAAATTTCTTATTTTACGATCAATCAATCTTTGAATTTTTTATTTATATCTAATTGATCGATTTAATTGACATTTTTTAGGAATTTACGAACTTACTAAACAAAAAATTGAGAATTTAAAATCTCATCGGACAAAATTCAATTCTATATCTAATTAATTAATTAATTTTCTTTAAAAATAATATAAAGCATAATAAACACAAAATAAAGAATCGGAGACATAATTTTGGGTAAATTACCTTTTCTTTATTTTAAATGATTAGAAATATGAAAATATGGCTCTCCTTCGGTAATTAATTTATTTTGATAATGGAAAATCTTAGTAAAGCACATTGATTTTTATTAGCTAACTTTGATATATAATATATAAACTTGGTCAAAAGAGCTAACAAAAGAATGACAAGCTCGAAATTTTAGGATTAAAATTGATACAATATCAACTTTTGAGAATTAAATTAATGAAACTAAAAATTTAGTGTAAAAACCAATACAACTTGTCCAGTTTAGGGTAAATTTTGAATTTCATCCTAAAAACAATAATAATAAGTAGCACAATCTGAAGGATTGGGTTGAAAAAGAAAGCTCCAAGATTTTAAGCCAAGTCAATTAGAATTCTTTTTTGAAAATAACCTTTGTGAAATATATAGTTGAGAATTTGCTCTTTCTTATAATTTCTATAAAGTCTAACTGCTTATTTAAATGATTTCACCAAATAAAAATAAACTAACTGATGTAAAAGCTGAGATGGAAGATCAAACATTTAACCTCTAGAGAAGATCATACCAATTCCACTTAAGCTAAGATGACTTTGGTGTTGATGAAAGTTAACTACACCATGTTTCATAATTGCACAAAATTGTTAAAAATAATTACACAAACTAAGCAAAATTATAGTTTATTTATATGTAAATATGATGACATACTTATGCAACTCCTATATTATATTATTATTCTCTTCTTTAATACATCATCATACCTATGTTAGTGAGGTTAGGATAAATCAGCTTATAACATATAGCAAATTAATATTTGTGTAAATAAATTTCCTCTCATTTTATGAATTTAAACACCTAATTTTAGGTTGATCTTAGCATGCCCGGATTAAAAACACCATATCCTCACTTAGAAAGTCAAAATTTCGAATCTCCACCTATGTATATACTACAAAAGAAATTATAAACTAGTTTAAGCAGTAAAATCTCAGAAGATCACAGTACTCAAAAAGCACATGGACATAATATTACTGTCTTCACCCTTAAAATGGAACACAAGAAGATGCATAATTTTACAATAACATGGTTGAAATCAAGGGAATTAGAATAGGTTAAGCTAAGCAAAAGCCAAATATATCGATGCCCCACACATGAAATTGTCATGAAATTTAAGTATGGTTTTCTCAAAACCAAGAGGACACCTTTATTCTCAACATCACATTACATTCCATTGCATAGCATAGCATAATCCATGCTAATTTCATCACATCCTCCTGTGTGTACAAAACAAGCACCACCACCAAACAAAGGGGGGCAACATTAGTTGTTGATTTTTGTCTAGGTTTCGAAATTTTAACATCTAATCTAAAAATATGAAAAATTACAATAAGGTCTCGAGTTTCGGATCTTTACGTTTAAGATACAATTTCCTTTTTTTAATATTCATGATTGTCCAAGCCAGCTTACACGCATTTCAACTGATCTCACAAGACAACTCGCCTAACCCTACAACATTTGGGTGTCAAGGAGATATTAAATCCTAGAGAGGTGACCACCATAGATTGAACTCATGACCTCTTTGTCATTTGTTGAAACTATGTCTCTTTTTTTACTACTAGGTCAACGCATGATGTAAAATACATTTAGGATACAATATGAAAATGAGAGATTCGAAACTTCCAACTTCTTGGTCAATTAAGAGTAAACTGTTGTCATTCTAAGATAGAAGTTATATAAAGAACATATGATTCAGAAACAAATCTGGCCATATTTGGCATAAGGGGTAGGATTTGGGAAGAGTGAAAGACTCCTTGTTTGGCCCAAATGCTCTTGGGTCCACAACTGGAAAACATTAATGTCATACCCTATTAACTCTTTAAATTGGGTCCCACAATTCAACAAACTCACTAAATTTAACAATTCTCCCGATTAAACAATTCTACCCCATGCTACAAATAAGAGATATATAGGGTGTTTAAAGAATTAAGAAGATGAAATCCTCACAAATTTAGATCCAAAAATCGATAATCACTCACAGAAACAAAAATTAGAGAGTGATATGAAAATGAGAAATATGAACCTCCAGCTTCTTAATTGATCAAGAGTATATGTCAATTGAACTACACACTAAGTTACGAGATTGAAGAACAATTGGGCCAAAAATGGATCCTTAAGGCATGTTTGGCCCAAGAAGTAGGAATTGAGAGGAGTGAATAAGTCCTTGTTTAGCCAAGAAGTTCGCAAGTTCACAACTAAAAAAATGTAGATTTCATGACTATTACATCCTTTCACTATGGCCCCATGACTAAACATTCTACTCTTTATGGCCCCATGACTAAACATTCTACTCTTTATCCCTAGGCCGCTTTAATAATCTAGATGAAATCCATCCTAAACAAGAGATAAACAAGGTATTAAAAAAAAGTGGAATTCAAAACTTAAGAATATGAAAATCTAGAACAAGCAAGATTATCCTTGGTTTGGTTTGAGATCCAGAAATCAAGAATCACTAACAGCAAGAAAAACTAGAGAGAATGATATCTAATAAATGCAAGCAGAGTTGTTCAGCAAAAAGGAATTGTAGGGGAAAAGAAGAAAGAACTTACAGTAAGGTACAATCTTCCATAGTTGGTTCTCTCCTTCCTTCCATTTCCAGAGGACAATGTGGGTGCCATCATGAACTCCACCAGAATATTTGTCCCCATGATATGCATCAACATTCAAGTGAACGTTATTCACCATCCTTATGGCTCTGTAACCTTCCCCAAATTCCTTGCTCTGTGTCCACAGTACCGACTCGTCCACCACATTCGGATCATAACGTGTCAGCTGAACCTGCATTTTATTTTCGATATTCACTCGTGAGTTGGTTTTGATTTTAAACTCAGTCAGTCTAAGATTGATATCATCTTCACAATGTCAGTATTCAATGTCCTTTTCTTTCAGTTTGGTTGTTTGTAAAGGTAATTCTTTTGGCCTACCAACATGTCCGTTCTGCAAGATGCAAAACCAACATCCAACCGAGTACAACCGTTCTACAGAGTTCAACAGAGTTCAACCGAGTTTTTAGAGAACCAAATCTTTTATTGACCAAAATAAAACTCGACTACATAGTGTTCTCCGGTTTTATTACTCACCATTATGACCTTTCTTGAACCAAAATTTAAGAAACTGTATACCAATAAATCTATAAGATGCAACCATAAAACTAGATGACAGAAAATGCCCAAATCCAGGCAACTCAAGCAGCATAACCCAACCAACACAAAATCAAATAGTAGAAAACAAACCCTCGATATATAAGTAACTTTCATGGAAAACTGTATAGGTTAAAAAACACTTCTAGTCTTTGAACTTGTCATGGAAACAACTATTTAGTTCTTGAACTTTAATTCTTAACGATTTAGTTTTTGTACTTTCATTTTAGCGACAAAAGTCTATAGAACTTTAATATGTAACAATTTACTCTCTACCATAAAAAATATAGTTAACATTTAATGAGATTTCTTATCTACGTAGCTAGATTGATAAACTGATTAAAGATCAAATGTGATTTTAAGCTACAAATACTAAGTTGTTGCATAATTAAAGTGTCAACACTTGAATGATGAGACTTTACATAGTAAGGATTAGATGGTTACAAATTTTAAAATAACTCCCTAAAAAACCATTTCCTTAAGATTTCATTTACAATAAGTTCAACATATCTACAACCTATTCTAACTTTTGGGTTAAAACTAAATACAGCCCAAAATAAATATATGGAAAAATATAGAAAGCAGATATGAAAATATATTTCCTAATAATACAACCCAAAATAAATACACTTCCTAATTAACATTAAAATTCTTACGCGTTAAAGTTAGGGTCAAGGACCAAAAGTGATTTTTTAAATGTGGGGTAAGAAAATAATTCTTCTAAGAAGTATCTGGAGAAAATAGTTCAACCAACCTTTTTAATAAGGTTAAATACACAAACAACACCCAACCAACTGCGATATTTGCACAAATAGGATAATAAAATTAAGATAATTTTTATCAAGTGTGTTTTGGTCTCAGGTTAAAGGTAATAGGTTCATTATTGTATTTACTGAGCTATACTCAACTCTAATCACTACCATTTACCAATGACCACATAGACAAATATTATATGCAAATTTCTTCATAAACCATGTGCGTTAGACACAATTTAAAAATAAAATTATCCTTTGTTTTAATTATTATTGAAATACACTAGAAGTTCTAAAAAATTCCCATACATGACCCAACCCCACAAATAGTATTATAGTAATAAAAAACAGTAGGATGAAAAATGTTTCAATTTTATTCAAGAGTTCTTAAAAAGAAGAAAGAATTACAAGAGACACTCATACATGACCCCCTTACATCTTTGAGGATTTAATATATTAATGAACTTCCTTTTCCACCTAAAGCTATTTTAATCGAGAACATTTTTCTATTTCATTATTGGATTTAATATAATACAAATTGTTTTCTTAAACAAAATCTTTTAACCCTTAAAAAAATTATGAATAAATAAATACGCAAGACTTCTAGTGGAATCCGATCCGATCTTACAACCACTCAAATAAATTAAAAATATATATATCAAAATATGAAATGCTTTTTCAAAAAGGAAGTCTCCTTTTTTTCATTAATATATCGAGTGGAAAAATTCAACCACAGACTCTCGAGATTTTTTTCATTTAATCCCTAAAATTTGAGAGTTTAGGTTGCCAACAAATTCAAAATTTTTAAAAACATATCTGCCAGATATAGGTTTAAATTTTATGTTTTTAGGTATCTGTAAATTTGGAAAAGAAAAATAAAAAATAAGCTAGCAAAATTTGATCGTCCATCAGCAAAAATAATTTACCTAATCATAAAAATTCAGTACCAAATAAATACAATTCTTGAAAGTTCAAGAACTTTATATTTAATTTAACTAAAACTTCAAAACAACTACTTATTCATCAAAAGGTTAAATACCATTTTTCAAATGCCAAATTTTAGAGGTACATTAAAAAAAACTTAAATCTAGTCCTATTTGTTTATGGTTAATTATTTCCAAAAAAGAGAATTATTAGCATTTTTATTATGAATTTTGAAAATATTCTCATATCATATTTTGAATATTATTATTATTATTATTTAGTCTAGACTAATAATAAGTCGAGGGAGGGCCTAAAATTCAACAAACTCCGAACAAATAATAAAATAATATTTTAATCTTCTATCAAAAATCACTTTCTGTAAAATTCATATAATCATTCCATCATTCAGTGAACATCAACGGAAATTCCAATTTCCAGATAAATGCCGACGAACAGCGGCAATAAAAAAAGGGGAAGATATTTACCGGATGAGTAGCTCCGATGGAATGTTTCATCGCCTGACCGGTTGCCTTGTTCACGAGAGCAAAGCAAGGACATCCTTCCTCATCCTTAATCCTTGTACTGTATTTCTCATCTTTGAACCAGTGCTGAAACGTTCAGGATTCACCACCGCCATTAAATTATTAAAAGTAAGGAAGATATTACAGAATCGACTACTCTAATTACAAATTAAGGCGAAAACTGAGAGCGATTGAGGATCGGATGGATCATACTTGAGCGGGATCGTAGGGATCGGAAGGGACAAGAACGACTTTGCCGTCGCGGATGGCGAGGGAGAAATTAGGGTTTGCTTTGGCGTAGACCTTGACCGTTGGCCTGTTGGAGAAGGGAGAATCGGACTGATGAGAGTGTTGGTGAATAACCGTGTGAGAGTGTGGATGGTGAGAGTGGTGGTGCACGACCGGAGGCGGCGGTCCCGAGGAGTATCCGTAGTCGAGATCCGGCGGTTCCGGAGGGAAATTGGACTGGTAGTCAAAGTACGACGGCGGAGGAGGCGGCGGCGCCTCACCGTAGTGGGTGTGGTGGATGTGGGGAACCAGTGGCGGCGGTGGATCGGAGTACGGCGGTCTGTATCCCGGTGGAGGATGACGAGGTTCGTCGTCTTCATCGTCGTCACGGCGGTGGTGGTGGTGGAAGGGGAAAGCCATTTTTTCCGATCTTTGGGGTTTTCTAGGAAGCTCGTCGCCGATTGCCGGTGAATTTAAATGACAGCTTAACCATTGAGGAGGTAACACGTGTCGATTTTATTTCGCAGGTTCTAGAATTCCAGCCCTTCATCTGCAAAAGACGTGTATGTTAAGAAACAATTGTTAAATAAAAACAATGTTTTTATTTTTCAAAAGAAAATAGAAACAAGATTTAAATACACACGTGTCATATTAGAATTCAATAATTCTTTTTACCATTAGTTAAAAATAAATTTTTACCATTATGTTTAACTATATTTTTTAACTTAAAAGGATTAATATTTGCATATAGAGGTTATAAAGGCGGACGTTCTTTTATTAGTTAATCATACACATATTAAAAAAGAGAGGGAAAGAGAGCGAGAGAGATTTGTTTTTATTTAATCAAATGATGATATGAACTATCTTCCTTATTTATTAGTTTTATAAATAGAAAAAAATTAGAAAATTTATCTTAAATAGCAAAACTATTAAAAATATTTACAACTAATAGCAAAATATATCGTTTATCGTAGCCTATCACAAATAAACAGTGAAATTTTGCTATATTTGAAAAGAGCCCTAAAAATTAAGACTCCATCAAAGAAAAATAATAGAGATTTAAATAGAAAATAATAATGAGAAGGACAAAAGGAAATTATTTGAAAAAAGAAAGAGAAAAAAAAAAACAAATGAAAAGAATAAGAAAATTATTTTATAAACAAGGATGGAAGAGAGAAAAGAGGAGATAATAGTGTAGAAAGAAAAAAAATATTACTCTCTTTTAGTCTCTCAAACTTTTTAAGAATATATACATTTAGTCTTTAGGTTTTTAAATATAAATTTTCAATTCTCAAATTTTGAAACAAAGGTGCATTTGGTTCATAAATTTTTAAAGTATTTATTTTTAGCCATCGAGTTTCTAAAATATACTATTTTAATCTTTAATTTTTCGAATATACCTAAAGTCAAGAAGTTGGTAAGAGACAAGTATTATCTTAATAAAGATTAGAAAATGTATGAATTGAAAAAGATTTATTCTAACCAAAATTAGAAAAAGTAGGTGATAACTTGTAGAAATACAAGTTATTGTATTCACTATTTGGAATAATTAGAGTAACTTTAGGGCTAAACGCATAATTTTGACACTATGTATTACTCTGCGTTGGCATCATGTACAAAAGAATATATTTGAGAAAATATGAGTTTTTCTGTTCTTAACGCAAGATTAAGTAAAAAAGAAGCACAAATAACCCAAGTATCAGAGAGGAAGCTGTTGAATTAAAACTCATGCGTTAAGACCAAGCATTAAGACCATGCGTTGAAAAGAAAAAAAAAAGCAGATACAAACGTCTACGCAGTAGCTGTCGTGTCAATATGCAAAAGGATATGTGAAAAGTCTGCGCAGCAGGGCATGGAATTTAATGTGAAGGTGTCAGATCATCATGAGTTCACTTTTTCGACACCTATAAATAGCTAAAAGCTTCTCAAATCAAAGTAGAAAAAAACGAGTTCAAGAGGCGAAAGCTCTACACAAATTCTGCCTCACCATACCCAGCCTCCATTTCAAGCTCTTTTGTGAGAAAGATTTTGAGAATTTTCAAAGACACCTTCCAGTGAGTGAGAACCTTCATCCTCTGTTATTTATGTATCAGATAGCAACCATCTCAAGCCTCCCAAAACATTGACAGTGGCGGCTTGACTTCTTCCATTTCTGTTATTTCTTCATTCTCATCTTTCTTACTTATGTTTTATCAGTGACATTCGAGAGAATGATTTATTTACTTAATATAAGTTTGATTGACAATTATCTTCCACTCATTTTCATATTTAATACTCTACACCATGTTTGCTTGTATGTTGAACGAGTTAGATGTTAGAAGTTAGTTTTTCTTAAGCAATATTAGGTACGTTTACATCTTGATTAATGCATGTCATTAGCTTGCACAAATTTATCGAACAAACAAGTTTAAACAAGCACGACTGTTTAGCTTGAGAGAGTAGATAATTAATCTTTATCATTTATTAAGACTAGATGAGTTTCAGAGATGTAGTTCATCTATTGCCAAAACAAACTTACCATGCGTCTTAAAAATAAGATTAATGTGGCGTTGAAACATCAAAAGATGGATTCTCAAACCCAAAGTTTGTAGGTATGTAAATAAACTTAGATATACTTAAGTAACGACTAGATGTTGTGTTAACTCTATTATATTGCATGGTTCCATCATCATTCTCAACACATGCTATCTGATTGTAAATGACATTTGACTAACATTCTCTGCGACCACCTCATCATGTTAATTGTAGGAAATTGTATTTATTCTTTATGTATAGAATTGGACACATAAAACTCCTTGAACATAATACTTATACAATCACTGCATAGATTATATATTAGTCTCAACGCTTAATTTATCCCAAATTCCTATGTTCGACCCTGAACTCACTAGGAAACCTATAAAAGCTTGCTGTCACATGGTTATTGCTTTCAAACAACCAAACGTGCGGCACTTGGTGCTAAAGACAGCCAAGTAAGCCGTTTTTAGGTTTGTCGGGCAAAAGAGAGTAAAAGAGAGCTTAAGAGAGCAAGAAAGAACGAAAGAGTTGAGAGCGAGTGAAAATGAGAACTTTGGATTAAGTCTGCCGAAGGTGTTTTACAAATGAGGGTGTCTTGTCTATTTATAGAGGCCCTTACACTGCCTTACTTTTCATGACCGACTTATAATGTCGGTTATGGAGTATTCTAGATAAATCTAGTCAGCCTAAGTCGGTTACATATATACATGTGCGGCAAAATATGTACAAGAGTCGGCCTAAAAGTGTCTAGACTTATTGGGTCCCTTCCAATTCGTATGCGGGCATGTTCGACTATCGGGGAAGCTTCTAGAGCTGTCCGGATGTCTCTGGCAGTGTCGCACCCCTTCCAATGTAGTCGGGAACCCTCCAGCATCATCGGGTCTCCTCCCGCACAGCCTAGCGCCTTCGAGGCTTGTTCAAAGCTTTCTAGAGTTATCGGGGTCCTTCAGGAGGCTTTTAGTGTCTTCCAGGCATGCCGAGCATGCGGGCATGGGCGCTGGTTCAGCCCAGCGGCCTACTCAACCTTTTAGTCGCTTCAAGAGGCTTGTCGGGCTCCCTAGGCGTGCCGCAAGTCCTCTAGAAGTTTCTAGGGCTGTCTCGAGACTTGTCACGCTCAAGGCCTTCCGATGCGTGCTTGGGTTGTGGGGCGTGCTCCTGAGTTTTTCGAAGGGAGCACACCTTAGCTTACCGATAGACACGTCCTTGTCGTTGCGCGCATGCGTCTGTCAAGGGGCGCGCACTAGTGCTTGTTGCCGGGGCGCGCCTAGGACATGTGGGGGGAGTGCGCCAACTTTCTGATAGGCGCGCACATCCCCAGCACACGTGCAGCATGATGATGCTGCGTACACGGGGCCATGCGTCCTGCGAGGCTTGGCTCCCACATGGGCACCTGCAATGGGCTTATACTACCGTTGTTAAGGTCCCCTCCTAGCGTTGCTAAGGGAACTTGCGCCTGTTGGTCTCGAAATTTGGAGGGTGTTTTCGACATATGACATTACACTTGGGTTTTTATAAGAAAACTTGCTGATTAATGAACATATTTGAGTAATTCTCGACGCATACTTCGTACTAAAATCAACAGTTGAAAATAAAGGTTTTTTTATGCCTTTTCATAAAATTTATTTTTAATTCAACAATATATTGTTGGGAAATTCAAACTTCTACCATTTTTATTAGTTAATATTCAATCAAACTAAGTTTTGCTCAGCTTTAAATATTGTTCCGACTAATATCATAATTTAAAATTGCAAAGTTGAAAGATCCTCAAATGAGAGTATAGCACTAACAATCACAATGTATCTACATTTGGCATACTTGCTAGATGTCAAAATCTTTCTCAATAAAATTATTTTTAATTCAAGTCTTTTGGGGAAAAAACGATGAAATGATTGTTAAAGAAAATTTCAATTAAATCGTTAATTGTCCACCATGAATACTCATTTAATGGTTGATTCCTTATGAAACCTCATTTAAATTATTAACTCTTCAAATCTTAACCTCTTCTATGAGATAAATTAAAATTTCATATCATGATACTTAATCAACCATCCATAAAAAGAGTTTAAAGTGATCAAATATACGCACACCGAATAATATAGACATAAGTGGAGAAGAGAACGGGGAACAGAGATGGGAATAATAATTGAGGGTTGCACTCATCTCCACACATCTCTTTCAATTACAAAGGAGAAAAAATATTTACAAATATTGTTTTTTTTATAAATAAATAAATTTTAAAAAAATATTTTACCACTTGGCAACTTGTGATTAGACACTTTGGTGGGTTACTTCTAGGTGCACTTGGGGATGCATTCAAATATTTTTCTACAAGAAATGTAGTATTTGCCCATCCCAGTTTAGTGTATAGGGATTTTTTTTTCTCCAACTTCATTCGTGATTCCCCATCTAAACAAAAGAATTATGCTATATTAGAGACCGATCCCCACGAGAAAAATAGACGTCTCTATCGAAAACATATGTCACTTCACAAAGTGGTGTTAAGGTTTGCAATGTATGGTCTAAAATGTTATACAATACAGAATTTATAGATTAAATAAATTCAATACAAATTCAATAAATGTATATATCTTAAGGGAAATTATTTTAACTAACAAAAATGTTGAAAATATTTACAAAGAATAGCAAAATATCACAATCTATCTATGATAAGCCGCGATAGACTAGTATATGTGTCTATCATAACACAGATAGACACAAATAGTAGTCTATGATAGATAGACAGTAATATTTTATTACATTGGTAGATATTTTGATTCATTTTTCTATATTTGAAAACCACCATATCTTAATTAGTTTGATTTGATATAATTAGAAATAAATAATTAAATTTCATACCATCATTTATATATATATATATATGTATTTTTGTTTCTTTTTTTTTTTTTGAAGAAGAAGAAATAGGAATGGAAGTAGGGAGAAGGGAGTGGAAAATAAGGATGGGTTGGGATCATCGACAGGTTGGTATAATACATTATTTAATATAGACATAAAGGGATTCCCTCCTTTCTTTTCACTTCTAAAAAGGAAAAGTAAACTAAATGCATCCTTTCTTTTAAGGCTACGTCGGATTTTATATATTCTTTCATATAAATGGATATTATTAGGGATGTCCATGTACGGGTAGGACTGGAGATGGCTTCTTCGCTTTTCATTTTATTCTCCATTCTCGTGGGGATCAGGACAGAGATTTCCCGCAGGAAATTCGGTTCTCTATTTGATTTTTTTTTTTTAATTTTAATTTTATTTTTTATTAAAAAAATCAATTAACTTAATGTCACTATTATAGACAAATTTTAATTTAATAGTTAAATTTCTTACTATTTTTTTAATATGATTATTTTTACATAGACAATTTGAATTTAAAGAGAAATTACTCAAAAAAATAAAAAATAAAAGAAAGAAATAGTTACTCCAAATTATTCATAAATATAATCTAAAATTAAGGATTAAATTCAAATATTAAATATTTTAACCATTAAACAATAAAACTTATAATTTAGATACAAATATTTAATAATAATAAATGTTGTTTTCAAATATAGGAGAATGAACCAAAATATTTACAAATATAGCTAAATTTCACTGTCTATCTGCGATACACTACTATTTGTGTCATGATAGACACATATAATAATATCACAACATTGAATTATTATAATAATTAAATAAAAGAGGCTAATTGGGCGAGGACCGAAAATGAGAAAGAGGCGGAAGAAATTGTAGGATCGGTATGGCAACCCTAGAGGGGTGAATACTGTTTATTAAAAATAATTAAAACTTTTTACTAACGTGGACCTAATTAAGCAAATTAACAAACTCTTTGCAAATAAGTATTTTTAAATAATAATTTTATACAAACACTTTGAATTAAACAAGAAATTAGCAATCACACTTTAAAGCATCCTATTTAATTCTTATAAAAAGTTTGGTAATGAATAGAGAAAATTAATAACGACCAATCAAAATATACAAATATGAGCAATTAATTTCATGCAATAAAATATAATAACAAAAATTAATTGCAAAAATAAATTAAGAGAGGGATAGAGAGAATGACACCGTGAATTTCATAGTGGTCTCTTGTCTTAAGCTTGTTCAGTTATATCTTCTTCATTTGAGCTTCGATTTGAGTGATTCAAAATGTGTTTGGATTCATTATTCAGAGCTCTATGCAATAGACACTTCAAAATACTCAAATTCTTAGTAAATTAATTTGTGTGTGTGTGGCATTGAAATGGAGTTAAACATGTACTCCACTACCTTCGAGGGACGATTGATAGGTTTATTTTATTCAAATAAATCTAATTTTGATTTAGTTGGTTATGCAGATGCAGGTTATTTATTTAATCCACATAAGGCTAGATCTCAAACAGGTTATATGTTTACATGTGAAGGAGCTGTGATACCATGGTGATCCATAAAACAAACCATTATAGTCACCTCTTCAAATCATGCTGAAGTTCTTGAAATTCATGAAGCTAGTCGAGAATGTATATGGTTAAGATCAATGACTCAACACATCTGTGGAATATGTGGCTTGTCTTTCAGCAAAAATCCTCCAATAGTATTATATGAAGACAATACAACAAGTATGACACAAATCAAACGAGGATATATTAAAGGAGATAGAACGAAACATATCTCACCAAAGCTCTTCTACACCCATGATCTTGAAAAAAAATGATGACATCACTGTTCAACAAATTTCTTTTAAAGAATAACTTTGTAGACTTACTCACGA
This sequence comes from Citrullus colocynthis, assembly GCA_031780015.1. Lineage (NCBI taxonomy): Eukaryota > Viridiplantae > Streptophyta > Magnoliopsida > Cucurbitales > Cucurbitaceae > Citrullus > Citrullus colocynthis. The sequence continues at coordinate 142,504 of QLSR01000264.1, forward strand.
AACCATTACTCGTTGCAAGATTCGAGAAGTTGGTACACAACATTGGAAGGAGACAACTCAGAGATCTTAAGTTTTAAGTGATGTCTTTATGAAGGGAAAAAAGCCTTTGCATTTTTTTTTTTTTCCTTTACTAGTTTTTTTTCCCAATAGATTTTTCTAGCAAGTTTTTCAATGAGGCAGTCATTGATATATACATGATATGTACTCTTTTTCCTTCACTAGGATCTTTTCCATTGGGTTTTCACTAGTAAGGTTTTAACGAGGCATATAACTTATATACAATGGAAATCTAAAGAGGGAGTGTTATAAATGTTATGCATTTAATTAGATTTCCATCCTATTTACCTATTCTTCCCATGAATTCATTCATCTTTGAATTTAGCCTTTAGACTCTCAATCTCTCTATTTTAAACACTATCAAACTTGGTGCCTACTCCATTCTATCACTATAAATAAGAGGGTGTAAACCTTTAGAAACACATCTCTTACATTTTGAGAATAAAAGTGCTCTCTTCTTTATTCCCTCATTCATTTTGTGTTGTTCTTATTCATGTTATTATAATATTCTAGTTTCACAACAAGAATGAAGTTTTTAAAGTTAGTCGGTCTTCAAGTTGCCAAAACTCCGTCAACACCACTGAAACAAGGTCACGTTTATTGTCATAGGGGGCACGCGCTTGAATATATTTGACATATAATAAGTATTTTTTATATTTAATAAAAAATAATATTATATATAACAACACGATATGAAGAGGACGTGTGCCCCTTGGCCCCTTCATAGATCCGCCCCTATCTTTGGATATTACCAAAATCTTGTTTTTGAGTGAGGAGGAGTTATCTCTTGCACAGGAGCTAGATAATATCACATTTTCTCATGTGCAGCACCATAACAATGTGTCGCTACACTCACTTGCATTTAAAGCATTGGAAGAGCTGTATTCTTCTCTTCTCCCACATACCATACCCTAAGTAGTTTAGGTTGGTTGTGTCTCTTAATGTAATTTTGTAGATCACGTCTATCAATACATTTTGCTATATTTGTAAATTTTTTTTTTTTGTTCATTTTGCTATATTTGAAAAAAAAAAACTCATTTTAAAAAGTAAAATTTTATGAATCAAAAGAGAACATTAAATATTTGTCAAAAAACACGTGACAAAACTCATCAAACAAACATACCCTAGGAATTTTTTTCTCAACTTGGTCTTTAATTTTTAAATTTCTTAATTTTACTCTCAATTTAAAAAAAAAAAAAAAAAAAAAAAATTCAATTAGATCATTTAAAAAAATTAAATTAAAAATTTAGTCCTATCTAATCTCTAAACTTTTAAATTTTTTAAAATTCATAAATTTATTACATACAAAGTTAAAAATATATCGTTCCAACAACCATTAGACATATAATTCAAATTTATATCTAATAGATTAATTAATGTTTATAAATATTAAATTTATCAAATATCTCTTAAGTACTTATTAAGTATAAAATTTAAGTTTAAGGATGTATTAAACACTAAAGCAATAGCAAACATAAAACTCAAGGAACTAAATTCGTAACTTAACACAAAACTGAACATAAAACTAATTTGTCCTTTTATTGACATATTTGAACACATGTAAGCATCCTACATGGGCATTTCACTTTCTTTCTTTTCACTTCCTAAAAGTAAGTTAAAAACTTGAATTACTATTTTATAATATTTAATCTGAAAAGGATAGAACTTTGTGTTTTATACATCAACTTTTATATTGACTATTTTTTTGTGACCTAATTGAAAATTTTAAAAATATTAAGAGGAAAAATAAGAAATTTCAAAAGATGGAGGGTTGTTGGAGTTTTGGTTGTTGACTCTTTATTATTTTAAAACAGTTTATGGTGATGTTACAAATGTTGTTTTAACATCTGACTTGACAGTATTTTCTTCATAATATATTTACTTCCTTATCTAAAAATTCTATGATGTCGTATATTGTCCAATATTTTTCGTTTATGATGCATCATATATTGAGCAAAGAGGAAATATTCTTTTGAAAATTCTTTCCTTATTTGAGGCACATCACGTTTATTTCTTATTAGGAATTTACTTTCCTTTTATGAAATCATTCATAAAAGGAGTTTCATGGCAAAGATCTATGTAGCATAATTTGTTTCTTGTGAGCGAGAGTTCGTGTTCTTGGTGACCTATTGGCACAACATTGTATTTTGTTCTTTGCTCACTTATTCCGCTGTGTAAGTTTATCGATCGACAACTTCAACTCACTGAAGGCTAAATCTGTTTTAGGGGGAGCCTAAGGCATTGCTGAAGAGAAGGGATCCTCGGTCTTAGGGGAAGCCTAAAACTTCAACTTCGACAAGGATTTCTCCATCTTAAAGAGGGCCTAAGATTCATTAGTGAATGGAGCTCACTAAGTTACAAGGAAGATAATCAAGCGAAGAGGAGTCTCACACACTGTTATAAGCTGAAGTGTACAACACTAATATTAACAAACTTTGGAGGAGCCTAAGTACACTTGAGAGGAAATCTCACATCTAGGGGGAATCTATGTGACCTGAGGATTAAGTTTTGCATAAGCTACTGTAGTAGTTGTATTACAGGTAAGTATTACGTTGTAATTATTTGACTCTTTAATATTAGTGGATCATCTTTCCTGGGCACATTACCCCTCAAACATAGGTGTATTTCACCAAATTAGGTAACCAACTTTTGTGTGCCTTCTCTTGCTCTCTTGCTAATTTTTTCGAGTGTTGTTACAGTGTGTGTCGGTGCTCTTGGTCTAACATCTGAATTTAGAGTGACGAATCATCCTATTGCTTTTTCAAGTGTCAACATGACAATTGACTTACATATAAAGGATCACCTTTGGAATACCTTCTAATTAACACTTTTAAAAAAGATTTTAAAATAATTCAATTTTTATTCTAAAAGAATAATGAATAAATAATTCAATTTTTAAGTACTTTATTTATAAATGTTTTTTAAAAATGTTTAAGACAAAAAATACATTTTGATCCATATGATTTGAGTTTAGTTTCTATTTGGTCCCTTAGGTTTCAAAATGTCACACTTTTAGTATTTAAGTTTTGAGTTTGATTTTGATTTGTTCGTTTCAAAATGTAAAATTTTACCTTTGAAATTTATGTTCTGTTTCAATTTGATCCATCCGATTCAAAATTGACACTTTTAAACCTTGATTTTTCACGAAATATTCACTTTAATTTTAGCGTTGACGTTTATTAATTAATTTAAAATAATTATGAAACAAAATTTTAAAATTAACCTTCAATAACGAAAAAAAGGGTAGTAAAGCTTAATTAATTGTAACTCTTTTAATTCTTTTAAATTAATAAAAAAATATTAATACTAAAAACGGAAAGTGAATAGTTAGTAACAAATTAAGGTTAAAAGTATAAATTTTGAAACTTAAAAGACCAAAGTGAAACAAAACAGTTCTTAAAATCTAAAGACCAAAGTAAAACAAAACTCAAACTTTAAGAGTAAAATAGCAATATTTTGAAACTTCCGGATTAAAATGAAATCAAATTCATAACATGATTACTAAAAATGTAACGTTTTAAAGCTTACCAAATGGAAATTAAACCAAAAATTAGAAGGAAAAAAAAGTGTTTTTCCCTACTTTTTAATCGTCTAAAATCAGTAAATCACTCCATAAAACTATAATTTGTTCAAAGATATTCATATGATTTTATTTTAAACCAAGGAACCTAAGAAGACATCGCTGAATAGTTTTGGTTTAAAAACGAATTTTTAAATGCCTAGAAAACACTTTTTCACTTTAAAACATTTTTTTATCACATAGAAATTTATTAAAAATGTGCCCTGGTTCTCAATTTTTGTTTTTCAAAACTCAAAAGAAAAACAACTTATTAGAATTCTATTCATTTATGATTTGGATTATGGGATGGACAAAATTAAGCATTTTTAACTGCTATTTCGAGATTAGAACCTCCGACCTAAGAATAAATGTCTTTCCAACAATATGTGGATTTTTTTCTTTTTTTTCTTTTTTTTTTTTTTTTTTTTTTTTT
>QLSR01000264.1:146646-160210 GCA_031780015.1 Citrullus colocynthis
TTTTTTTTTTTTTTTTTTTTTTTTTTTTTTTTTTTTTTGATAAAAGAACTTTTCACTGAGTGATTCTCTGAAAAACCTCTACACTACGGCAGTATGGAAATTTCTCCATACTACATCAACATGATTTTACATCAACATGATTTTGTAAATATGGTGAAAACTAGCAACATCATTGTGTGGTCCAAAAAATTAAAGAAGGAAAATTTATAGTGTGAACGCAAGAAGTATGATACTACGAGAGTACTAGAAAGTACGGTACTACCAGCGTATTAAAATTTTTCGTGATTCTCTTACAACCAACAGGTGTGTTGTAAGTTGTTAACTTGCTAAAAGAATGGCTCTCTCTCAACTTGTATAAAATTGGCATAGTACGTCAGTTATTACACAAAATTGTGATTCCATCATTATATTCCAATTATTCCCAAGAACCCAACCAAAATTCAAATTCTGAATCCAACCTAAATGAAACTTTCCTGTTTCCTCTGATCCACAAATCAAAGCCTCGCTAACGAACAAGAGCTCACTCTAGTTTCCAATGGATGGTTCCACCAAACGACGTTTAGGCTAACGACGAGACAGCTTCGATGGCACTGCCTAGAGGCCATGCTGCTTCAACCAAGGAGTTCTGATATTTAACCTTCTTCACCAATGTGATCTCTTGCCAGGGATCCAGCCCTACACCAAACCAAAGCAAACAAACACGGGTAAAGATAAGTTACACGACTGTTATTGTTTATCTGATATACGTATTAACATAAACGCGAATGCAACCTACCGAATCCATCTACAAGGAGTGTGTACTGATACACAAGATCCATACACAAATACGGCAGGTTATCCTTCTCGACATTGGGATATGTGCTGGCGTCCTCGACTTTGATTTGGCATGCCTGCTTCGCTGCATCATTGAAGTCTGCTGGGCGAACTTTAGCAACCGGCTTATTGGGGTCAGCAAAACCAGCCTACAAGTTTACTTGGTTGATCAGTGGTTCGTGCAAAAAGGAGCGTAATAATACCCAAACAACGTTACTGCAAGTCAAATATCGTAGATGATCAGATCTTACCTCAGCCGCCCTGTCAAAGAAAAATGAAGCAACGAAGAGATTCTTCTGGCCGTCTCCTCCTCCGCCATTCCAAACACCACCAAAAGTGCACTTCATGTGAGTACATGTGGATTCATTAACCTTGAGGGCCTTCAAAACTGAACTCCTGCATCCATTCAAGCTAGACCCTGATGAAGAGGCAGATGCTTTGTAGTCCTTTCCTCCGTAATGGTATTCACCTAAAAATCAAGAAAGCATTGAGAAATCTTCAGTCCAAAGCTCCATTTGATTTCCAGAAAGATAGTAAAGAAGATAGGAATTATTCAAACGAAGATAATAACCTATAAGAACCACATTGGAAAAAGGAAATTTTGATCGATCCCGAATAGTGTAATTGTGTAGGCATAAGAGGGAGTGAGAGAAACAGCTTAATGTGTACTGCTAAATGTAAAGGTGTGGGACCCCATATTAGCAGAGCTAGTTAGACCGGAGGGAAGGGTGTGGGTTAGGTAGTTGCTTAGGAGTTGGATTATGATGGAGAGGGTACGTCTTTTTGGACAAGTCTTGTAGGTGTTAAGAGATAAAGAAGCTCTTGAATTCTCCAAACTAAGTATGCTTTCGTGTTGATAAATAAACAGGTTCTATCAAATATTTGTTATATCCAAAATATATTTAGGATGTGTTTGATTTAACTTTTCAAGCGTTTAATTTTGAAAATAGGTCATTTTATAAGAGATTGAAGTGTTTGGCAACCACTCAAAATAGCATTTGGAACACTTTTAAAATTTATTTTAAACCATCGTCATCAAAAGTGTATAAATGAAAATGACCTTTTATAAAAACAATTTTTTCTCTAGTCAATTCAAACATGCCCTTTAACATGCTACCCACAATGTTGGTTGAAAGAAGAAACTTAATATAACCGGAGCAAAAAGCAATATAGAGTCATCATTATTAAACTATTAAAGCAAGGAACTGATACTTTATCATTCTTCAGATATGAATACATGCACAAGTACTAATTTGGTTGTACATCCACATTCTTCCAAAGCAAGATAACAATCTTTATTGCTCATGAAAAGAATGTCATTAGTTTGGACTAAGTAGGGTAACCATTTAGTTTTTTATTTTTGAAAATTAAGTCTATTTCCTCTCAATTTCTTACCATGGTTTTCATCTTTCTTAAGTAAAAGATTGAATTCGTAGCCAAATTCTAAAAATAAAAACAAGTTTTCAAAACTACTTTTTAGTTTTCAAAACTTGACTTGGTTTATGAAAACATTGTTAGAAACTAGAAAGTAGATGACAAAGCAAGAAATTTAGATGTAGAAGGGGTGTTTATTAGGATTCATTTTCAAGAACTAAAACTCAAAAACCAAATCAGGACCAAGATATTAGTACTTTGTTACAAATAGAGTGAGTGAGTGAGAGAGGACAAAGGCTGGCATTGGTTGAGGGAGAATACTCAATAGGGGAGATTTCGAGTCCTTGAAATGCTTGTAGTTTTTTTTTTTTTTTTTTTTATATCCATGAGTGTCCGAACCAGCTTACGTGCACTTCAACTAATCTCACAGGCCAACCCGCCTGACCTAACAACATTTGGGTGTCAAGGAAACTCGTAGGATATTAAATCCTGGGTAGGTGGCCACCATGGATTGAACTCATGACCCCTTAGCCCTTTGGCCTTTTTTTGATGTTCCCATGACCACTAGGTCAACCTATGATAGTTAATTGCTCGTAGATTATTGTACTATTTTACCTTTTATATTTCTTGTGGATTCTTTTTGGTTTTATTAGAGAATTTTTCCAATGGTCTGGTGCAAAGGAAGAACTGATTTCAAACAATTGGCATCCTCACTTTTTACAATTTCCAAGATGTATTATTTTGTCAATTATTATTATTGTTTTTCTTTGATAAGAAACAAACTTTCCTGAAAATTATAAGAAAAATGTAACATTTTGTCAACTATAAGAAAAATGATTTAATAGATGACCTTTAATACATTTCCTGACAAAAAGAAAATGCAACATGAAGAAGTTTATACTCAAAATTGGTTAGTTGCAAGAAGTTTATACACAATAAGGCACCATGTCGCAGCTTATGTCAAGATAAGTGATGAAGAGAGGGAATGGTGATTGCAAAAACATTTATCGTCTGGAAGAGAAGAAAATAAAAAACAAACCTTCGTAGCCAGATAGGATGCAATCATTGCTAGAATCTTCAGAGACACTCAAAACCTCTGCTCGAGCAGCTAGTAACCCATAATGCAAATAACTGTAGTTCAAATAACCAACAGCCAAATAAAGTCAAGTCTCAAAAACAATCATATAAAGTCCAAGCATCAGCAGCTGTTGGAAACCCAAGACAAAATACAAAGGAGAAATACAAAAGGACTTATATTCAACAAGCATTCGCTAGAGACCTGGTTGATATTCAACAAGCTTAAACAAACTATAGCTATCAATCGATTGAGAAGAGGCAGATTGAAATAACAGTCATATTGCCATGCCTAGAATTAACCAACTGGTAAAATCAACAAGACAAGAAAGTAGAATGTATACCTGTGAACATAGAGATAGTAAGTTGCTCCCTTCAGATACATCTTTTTGATGTATGCACTCTCGGCATCTGATAATCGAGCAGCATCCTTTTCCGAGATAGCATATGCCATTTGAACTGATCCTCCACCAAGATCTACAACTCCAACTGTATCCGAATATTTCTTACCCAAGTTCCCAAGCAGATAGTTTAACGTCACCTGGAAAAGGATAGCCAAGCTTGTAATATGTTAATGGATGGATGAGAGCATCGTGCAAGATCTCAATAGTTATTCTAATTATAAAAATTCCATGCGCGCATTAACAATCTCCAATTTAACATATTTCCATCTCAAATTCTGGTGAATTCTGTCATGATGTTTAGCGTTCATACATCGTTTATCAACAACCTCTTCATATACCATTGCGCTGCCAAGCTCCATGATCCTATTCTGTTAACCAAACTCATTCCTACTGCTATCCAGCACCTTGGCTAAATGCAAACTCACTGCATACATGGTAACTCCATCCTCAACTAAGGAAAGTAAGGTCAGGCTAGAGAGAGAACAACACATCCTAAGCTTTGAAGATCTGTAGGATTTTCAACAAATAACTGAACTTAAGACCAAAGTATAAACAAAACGGGGATTTTCTTATAGAATGGCTGAAGAGTAAGCAATATATGTGCGTGGCAAACATGATAGTTTATCCTGAAGGCCTCATTTCACTTAGAGGGGGAAAGAGAGAAATTATCAAGAACATCACATCGTTACAATTGTGCTACTAATAACATGCATTTGAGGGTTGAAACTAAAAAAAAAAGGTTGCAGCTGAGGCCCAGACTACATACAATGTACAAAGTGCATCACAGCAATAATAAACATACCCAAAGGTAAGAACCTTCTTGAGTTCCATCAATCACAGAGACGGCATCTCCCTCCAACCTGAGGTCACTTTTGTCTCTCAGAAGATCCCTCACCTTAAAGAATATACAAGCTCCCATCTATTAGCATGAGATAAGGGAACATAAATATCGTTTCCAAGGAACAAGAAAAGAATATTACCGCCTGCAAAATTCTATCAGATGCATCACCTTTCAGAGCCCTCAAGCCAGCAGTTGCCTGCATTAACATGAAAAACCAATTTCAAGAAGTGAAACAGCTTCTTCTAAATAACAGAATTCGAGGAAGATCGACGAACCCCAACTCTAACAGGGGTCATTGGCCGCAGCCCTTTTGGAACCACGTTTTGAGCTTTGTCCAAGAGGGAAATTAGAGATGCTGCAGCATCCTTGGGGCTGTCAGCATATGCACTCAATCCTGGTTTAAGCTAAATAAGAAGTAAATAAATATAAGCACAGCCAGTCAACTCAAATCCAGCATTTGACACAAGTACAATCACAAGAGCAAAAAATAAGCACAACCCATCTAGAAAGAAATAGAAATACAAAGAACAATCAGTGAAAATGTAGATACAGGAGGAGATAGAGATTAGTACTTGTTCGAAAAGTTCGATATCCTTGCCAACGGGGAGGAGATCGAGATTATGATCAAAGCAAAAGACATGGACACGACTCCCAGAGCTACCAGCGTCAAAAATAACAGCAAAAGAAGTCTTGGAAGAAGAAGACCTGTGATCAGGGGAAACTTTGCGGTGGTTGAAGGAGTAATCCTCACGGGCCGGCATGAGATAAAGAACAAAGGCGATAAAGAAAAGAGAAAGAGAGGTAAGCAACAACACCCCTCTGAATCTATAGATCTTGTTAGACAACGATTCCGACTGTTGCTTCCCGGAACGTTTATGCATCTTGTCAAATTCCAACTGAAGTAGCTTCTGTTGATCTTGAAGTGGAAGAGAGGCGGATTGGCCTTCAAGAAGCTCGGCGGAAGACGGAGATCGATAACGGATCTGACCGTTTCCGGTGGAATTGGAGGCAGCGGGAGCCTTCAAGGACTGCGGTGCTTCGGGAGTCGGATCCAGCTCTCCTTTTGTGAAGAACAACGGCAAATTTACGCAATGAATTGACTAATGATCTTGTGGAAACAGCATGAAGGACGGATCTGGGTGGAATCCGTCAGTGAAAATCGACGAAATGGGGTCCGCTGGGAGTGGAATTTGGATTGAAGAAGCAAAAAATGGAAATGGGTTTGAATCGTGAAGGTTGAAAGGAGTGTTAACAATGGCGATTTTGGATTCGGAAGTAAAGCAGTTGTGAATTGGCTTCAGAGAGCGGCAACACAATGGAAGAATTGGAACGTAAAAAATGACACAATTTTAATGTTTCATTATTCTACCTTTTGGAATTTGGATTAATGCACTTGACGGTTCTTTCTTTCCAACTTTTTTTTTTTTTTTTTCTCTTTATTATATATATTATATATATAATCCTTTTCATAAGTCAAAAGTGAAATTTACTCCAAAACATAAGTTTTATAACTTTGTATTATCTCACAAAGTAGTGAAATTAATGGAGTATTTTTCAAATCAAACATAGTTTAAACTATTAGTTTAAGATCTCTTTTATCTCTAGTTGTATTAAAAATTCTTTTTTTTTTTGTTTTATTTATGTCTTTATTAATTAATGTACATTTCTTTCTTTTTTTTAATTTTTGTCATTCAATATATTAAAAAGTGGAACGACTTGGAGTAATAAGAGCGAGAGCCAAGTGTACACAATAGTCGATTCATATAATTATTTTTTCTTCTTTTTATTTAATAAGGTAGCCAAGCATATCTCAAGTTGAATTCCAAATGAAACAGAAAAATATGTGCAACATTTAGTCACCATAAAGTTTGTGATGCATGTGAAATTTTTAATATAGTTTTAACCAATGAAATTTTTAATTTTATTTTACAAAATTACATTAATGAATTACGGTTCTTTAAGTTTGTTTTAGGGAAATTATTTTGAATGGCAAAATTGTTGAAAATATTTACAACTAATAGCAAAATATCATAGTATATCTCATATAGACAGTGAAATTTTGTTATATTTGTAATTTTTTTTTTCTTTTTTGCTATATTTAAAAAGAGTTTGTTTTAAGATTTATTTACAAGTAACCCTTTTTACCATTAAGAAGTGAGTTTTTACCCACTTTCTGGGAACACAAATTTTATAACAGATCCTTACATTATCACGAAGTGAAATTACAAAGTCCAACTTATTGTCTATATATGCTAACACTCACTCCCGCTATTCACTTTATTTATATATATATATACCTTTCTATTTGTTTTCTTATGATTCATCAATGTGATTTTCTTTTTCCCTTTTCTTTTTCTTTTTTTTTTTCATTATCATTACTCGATAATTGTCTCAAATGTAAGATTTAATTTACCATTTTAATTGGTCTAAATTAGATAAATTGATTAACTATAGGTCCTTTAGCCGTCTAAAGTATGTTTTTACTATTTTGGTCGGTTTTTATGATCTTTTTTAATGGAAACTAATGGTTTTACAGATTTTGGTATCGACGTGCCCGCATCGTCGGAGTGATGTGCCTCATCGAGACTCTAATTTTCCAAATTCGTGTCCAGTCGTTCATGGTTGTTATTTTCTCAATCCACAATTATTATTCAACGTCGAAAAAGTCTAATAAACACTTAAAGCACCATGTTCAATTTCCCTTCAACAACTTTAGGTCTATATAAGGGACTAGAAGCCTCCTTCTTCAATAATCATCAATCCTAACGAGAAGTCTTACTATTCCATCTAGAATTTCTTCAAGAACCAAAGTTCCTATGAAGAATTCTAGGTCTAGGTCATCCCTACCCTGTGAGAACGTGTGGAGAGAGAGGATTCATCCTTGAAAAAGGTGAATACGTCCAAGAGAGTGGGAATTTTCCTCAAGGAGTCTTTTTGTTATATTTTTCCAACATTTGGTTTAGTTTTCTTTTGTGCATTTCATTCTTATTTCTTTATTCTTTGAACATTGATATTGTTAATTATGACTTTTGAATTAAGGGAATCTAATATTCTTCCTTAGTTATGAGCTAATTTTCTAAGGGATTCCGTCATGTGGATACCCTAAGATCTTGTGGCTTGAGCAAATGCTAACTTATCATGTCACTTTGACTCTTACATTTCTTTTGTTGAGTTTAATGTTAACTTGTAAATTGACCACTTAATTTAACATATTAGTAGAGTCTTAATGTAACTTTAGAGATGAGGTACGCCGTAAGATCTAAGATATAGGTTCCTAAAATAACTTGACACAAGACCAGTGGTGAATCCAGGAATTTTATACCGGAGGGGCACTATGTAATAAGAAAAACTATAAAAAATAATAATAATAAATAAATAAAAAAATTTTGTAGTTTTAATATCAACTAAATTTAATACATATTGCAACTATCCTCTATCAGTTTTCATGTTTTGAAACTAATCAATGATAACTTTATCATTTAACTTATCCAATAAATTGTTCTCAATATATGCTATAAGACAATCATTCATCCATTGATCTCTCATCCGATTACACAATCGAGCCTTCACAATATTCATAGCAGAAAATGTTCTCTCTACAATAGTTGTTGCAACAAGTAAAATCAACGCCAATGTTAGCAACCGATAAACTAATGGATAGACATTATCTCTATTTGTCGCGATCATTTTTACCGCAAGATCAAATATACTTTTTAGTTCAACAAACTCTAAATGCATATCAATGATGTAATTTTGAAGTTGATCCTCGAGCATAGAGATTTCAATAGCAGTAAAATCTCTTGGATAAAATTGAGCAAGCCAAATAAGTTTTTGTCTATCAAAAGGAACAAATGAATTGGTCGAATTCAAACATGCCACACAGAGGAGCAATTTAGTACTTGTTACAGTAAAACGATTATTCAACTCTTGAAGTTGTAGATCAATGACAACATAAAAAATTCCAATACGATAATGATGCGAATTTGTAATTGGTTGAGATTTTCGGCTTTGTTGTCCTCGAATCAGAAACATGTCATCCATTTTAAGAATTTCAATAGCATGACTATTGCAAAAATAAAAAACCACTTTCAATAATGAATCTTAACCAGACTCTCTTACTAATTGCAATCTTTCTTTACAAAATCTTACTAAATTCATGCATTCACAATATCTTGGTCTTTTCTTTGTAATGCTTGAGACAGTTCATTTGTGATTCCCAAGATAATTTTCATGAAATGTATATTGAAAACAAAGTCAAATGACAAGATCGAATTTATTAGAATCTTCGCTTCATATTTTTGTGCTGGAGTTGATCCTGAAGGGAATTGAATTCTGGCAGAAGCATGTGATTGCGTTCTTTGATTTCTTGAAAGAATTAAAAATACAAAAAGTTAAGAAAAGGTTGAGCAACATATTTTTGTTGATCTATAATTTTAGCAAAATCTTCTCCTTTAACTGATAGTCTTCTCCATGTAGTCATCCTTTTATAAAAGATCTTCTTTGCTATGACTCTAGCAAGGATCCGGTTTGTAGGAACCGCTTCTTGAATTTTCTTATAACCTTTCTAAGAAAATTGAAAAAAATTTTACTGGAAAAGTTTTAGAGTAATCGTAGAGATTATTCATAGAGAGTGTGTGTTCTATGAGGGCTCCCAAGGGCCCTATTTATAGAACTCTACTTCTAATCCTATTAGAATAACTTTTTTACAGATATTTTAAATTAAATATTTAATAATATTCAATGTTGATAAATATCTATCCAAATATTATCTCATATTAAATGGTTTAAATTATTTAAATCTTATTTAAATATTTATTTTCTACAAAATCTTTAATTTGTATCTCATCCAAATTAAATAATTAATTATTTGAATCAAATTCAAATTAATTAATTAATTAATTAATCCTCTATTTATTTATATGGACTTCATCCAGATACATAATTAATTATTTTAATCATATTCAAATAAATTAATTCTCCATATTACAAAATTATAATTTGAATCTTATTCAAATAAACTTTATAATAACTCATATAATTAATTGTATCCAATACAATTAATATTTTTTCTCACAAATTTGAACATTTCAAATTTTTCTTTCAACGTAGTTGATTGGTCCGTGGTAAGCTAACAATGGGACTTTATGGACCTACAGATTATAAATTCCAATGATCTAAGATTAATTAATTAAACTCTTTAATTAAATTAATCTTCATTCATTAACTACAAGGCAAAGCACTATAGACTCATAATTGAACTCTTATGCACTGTAGGACAAGTCGTGTCCATGGATATAATCAATTTAGGCAAGTCGATCGTTCACGAGTTGTTCATAATTACAGCTTGGTCAAATGTCTGTTTTACCCCTGTAATTACCTCTTTTTCTTAAGTACTACTTTTTTCTCTAATGAATAATTTGTTCATGACCCAACCATAAACTAAGTCCCTCTCGAGCCAGCGAGAGGGTGGGCCCCTTGTTCAAGACCCGAAATCAGCACTTAAGGGAACTACTCATCTACTTATCCTATCTGGGAAGGAATGAATTCTATCTTGTGAAGTTAGGTTCCCAGCTCCCCATTTAGTCAAATCCCCAAAATGGTAAGCTTATCAGGTCAACAACTTAGGTCACTCTCACCCATGCAAATCAAAGGATCGACCTCATGGATATGAGATCATAAGTCACTCAAGTTTAAGATTGAGTCGCACATGATCATGCTATGAAATATTAATCTCATTAATTAACGGATTTACAAAGAGAGATTAAATATTTCGCAATCTGGTCTTATACAAACTCTTTGTATAGAATACATTCACTTACATGTCTCCACATAAACAGTTTGGATCAAACCATTTGTAACTATTACAAAGTGGGTTGTATCTATAGTGTCACCAAGATAAGACACCCAACTTTATCCATATACTATAGACCTTTAAGTTATTTCTTGTACATGATCCACTTGTATGTCAACTACATACATGTTCAAGACTTCATGCAATAACCTTGGATTTTTATGTTAATGGATAAATTAATATTGCATAATTAATAATTAAAATAATTAACTAATCAATTACAAGTACAAACCCCAACAGATCCACCTTGCACAATTGTCTCAAGTACATCAACTACTGAAGAGAACATTATAATAAAACTCGTTAGAGTATTGTGATGTGATCCTCATCGAGTATCTTCGGATCGTTTAAATCATTGTCTTTTGATTTAATCATCGACCACTTTATATTTCACCATTATTTAAAGCTTCAAAAATTTTCATGCTATGTTTCTCTCATAGAATATCTCGACGTTTTGCTGATGCTCCAATAACATTCACCACATTTGTAACAATGAAAAAAAGACCAGCAATTTCAACATGATTTTTTTCAATAGCTATGAATGCTAACACATTCATTTTCTTTCAGAATAAGTGCTTTCAAGCCATTAAATTCACCTTCATATTATTTGCTCCATCCTATCCTTAGCCTTTTAAATTAGCGATACTTAAGTGATAGAGCACTTGTATTATTGACATGTATGATTCCAACAAATTGTTCAACCACATAATCTTTATCCACATATCGTAATACAATTGACATCTGCTCCTTTGAAGATATATCTTTTGATTCGTCTCTCAAGATAGAAAATTGTTTATCACTCATATCTCTTAACTATATTAACAATTTCTACTGCAATAGAGTTCACAATATCTTTTTGAATATCAGGTGCAATCAATTTCAAATTATTCGGAGCATTTTTCAAAGTCACTACTCCAATATCCTTGTCGTGGTTGCACAACCATCGTAACAGTTTAAGAAAATTATCTTGATTCTTTGAATCATCAGTTTCGTCATGTCCACGAAATGCAAGCCCTTGCCGTAATAAAAATCAAGTACAACCAATTGATGCACCTAATCGAATTCGATACTCAACTCGTGCTTGGTCAGACATCATATTTAAAAAAGTCTCAATATGTTGCTTTTGTTTCAAAAAACCTCACATTTACCCTAAGCTTGATTGTGTGCACTATTAGGACCACCAACATGACTTTTCAATTTCTCTTTTTTCTTCCAATTAGAAAATCCTTCACTAACAAAACATTCATTTCCTGATTGTTCACCTACTTCTGGTTTGAACATGTAACAACATAAACAAAATGCATCATCCTTTAAAATGCTATATTCTAACCAATTAGAATACTCACTAAACCAAGCTGGATTAAATCATCTTGACTTTGTTCCAATTTCCTTAATGAAAACTTAAGATTCCGAGGCTGACAAGGACCTTTTTGTAATATGCTCTACGAACTTAATCTTGAATATTATAATTATATTCATAAATTTTAGTTCGTAGGGCCAGGATCTACGGGTAGTTCTCCTAAATTGATTTCTGCATAAGATTTATTGGAATCATATGTATTTTTCTTTTTTGAAGACGATGACTCTATAGTATCTATTATTGTTTTTCTTTAAAAATATCTCTCCATGTTGATTTAGAGTTAACTCTACGTAAGTATTAACAATAAAAGTAATAGGACTTATAACATAGATCTAAAAGTATGCAAACTAAAAAATAATAAAAAATAAAAAATAAAAAAATTGAGAAGAATTTAAGACTTACTTGTGAATAGTATAGAACGTATATTCTGATGATAGATGAAAAAATTATCTTGAAGTTTTAACTCTGAACTTAATACACAAAATATGTTTCAAGATGTAAAACGTAATATTCAAACCTGGGTGACGCGCAAATCCCAGAGTGAACCTCATGTCATCGCTCTAGCAAACCTTTTTTATAAACATATTGACCTTATTTATATATATTATTAAATACTACTAAAAACTTATATTAAAAATTCAAAAACCGATAATTTGAGGGGGGCATTGCCCCCCTAGCCCCTACGTAGATCCATTGATGCACAAGACTGAATATGAGAAGTTTTTGTTGAGTCACTATCGACATGATGAAGTCGCATAACCTAAGATATAAGTCCCTTTTGGTTAAAACTAGATTGTAATCCCTATTTATCAACCATTTTTTAGTGTTTTTACTCCTTACCCCAAATCAATCAAATATTAATGGTTACATTGAATATGTTCAAGTTATTACTAATTGACAATATATACTTGCACTTAAACCACATTAAATTACATTTTTATCATTCATACACACATGGTTCGATCAATAGTTGATACATTTAAATGAAGGAAAACTTGGAAAAATGTCACAAAAAAAGAAAAAAAAAATCAACGAGCAACAAGAGCGAGTAACAAAAAAGAGTAATGGATGTGAGAGCCGAGTATGACACAACAGGCGATTCTATAATTTCACTTTGCAGTGATACAAACATAAGTTAATTATTTTAAAAGTACAATTATCTCTTTTTGTTTTTCTTTATTTTGATACGGGTAGTAAAGCATAGCTCAAATCCGACCTCAACTGAAAAAGAAAACATGAGCATCACATTTAGTCTCGACAACATTTTGTTATGCACATGAATTTGTAATATGTTTTTAGACAAGTGAAAATTTTACTTTGTTTTGTTTTATTTTATTTTATTTTATTAAGAAAATACGTTTATAAAAGAGGGTTGAGAAAGCCCACCAAACTAAGTGAAATTTTTTATTTACAATTAAAATTTACATTTTTTGGTTGAAAATTAACATACGATTTTATTAAATTACCATCATTTATAATCCTATAACTTGAATAATAGGCAGATTAGACGGTTCTCTTCCAAAAAGTATTTGACATGTTTAGAATAACTTTCTAATATGTAAGAATTTTTTAGAATTTAAAAGTCATAATTCAAACAAGTTCGAAGAAAATGGTTATAAAAGTCAACTTAAATATCACTAATTAGTATGACATTTGAATTCTCTGTTATAGGATATTATAGGTCACATGTCGGAGTCGAAGGAGTTCATCAGAAAAATAAGACATTTTAGACTTGAAACTAAAAGTCAAACTAGAAACGCAGTCACCCAAAAGTAACAGGACGGTGATGGTTTTTTCACACGCCACTCCATTTGCTCCCTTTTTTTTTTTTTTTTTTTTTTTTTTTA
>QLSR01000264.1:167112-190267 GCA_031780015.1 Citrullus colocynthis
TTTTTTTTTTTTTTTTTTCTTCTTTATTTTACCCTTTTAATAACTTTCTTTTTATGTTAATATACAATTTTGGTGATTGAATTACGAAATTTGTTTATTTAATTTTAGTATATACACTTTTAATAAATTATTATAAATATTTAAATTATATATAGACGTCTAGATTACATACTTCATCATTATTTTCTCTTTTATCTTTTTCTTGTGTGAAAAGTTTTCTCTTTTATCTTTTTAGGTAAACTTTAGTCAATTTAATATTTACTCTTGATTTTTTCAATTAATTTTTTGTCATTTACTTGCATTTCCCTCTAAGTTTTGAAAATAAATTCTCATATCATATTTCTTTAAGTACCCATCTCAATCGTAGATATTATTTAAATATCTCGAATCCACGTAGCTAGATTTTAGATGTTTGAAATCATTAATGTTGGATAAAAATGGTTGGAAATTAAATATATGTGTTCGAATTACTCATTTTGTATATAGAAACTAGAATTAAATTTTGCATTATTTAATATAATATTATATTAACTAATTATTTGATTGGTTCAAATAAAAATAAATGAAGTTTTTCTATTAAATATAATTAAATTATTTAAAATAAGAATTATTTTTAAATATAGAAAAATGAACCAAAAGATTCTTAAATATAACAAAATTTTTGTTTGCTTTAGATCGCAATAGACCATCTATGTCTATGTGTGTCAAACAATAGGCTACTATTTATGTCTATCAGATAGAATATGATATTTTGCTATTCCTTGTAAATATTTTTAACAATATTATCATTTAAAATAATGACTAAAAATAATTAAATTAATTAGATATTAATAATAATAATTTATATTAAATAATTAATATAACATCATATATTGATTGTAGATGTATTAATTTGAAATTTATTAAGTCTGAATAATATATTTAGATTTAACAATTAATTAAAACTAATAGTAATGATTAATTGATATTAACTTATTAATTAATTAGGGTATATTTTTTTGTAATGATTAATTGATAATAATTTATTAATTGATGCAATAACGTTTTGAATGAATAAAAAATAGACAATAGATTGCATTAAGTTGAAGCTAGTAATGTGTCGACTACACATGGAGGTTGGTAAGAACTAAGGGGCAATGCCCTAACTTAAGTGGACATACCAGCAAAGCAACAAGTACTTCATCGGCAAGGGAGCACTTTTGTATCATAAGAAAATACATCATAAGATATATGAATATAATTTCAAAATTTATGAAGGAAATGTTAATAGGGACTATTTTGAATTATTTAAAATGATGTTATTTAATTAAGTATTGACAACAATAGAGTGAAATGGAAAGTATTGACAAAAATGGAGCTATGAAATCGTGGACAAGATATACGAGTTCATAAAATTGCATGTCTAGTTGTCTTAGGCCTGTTGGGACCCTAAACAAATGATATTTTTTAAACTGCTCTCAAGAGCTTGTGGCTAGTGGAAACAGGTCGTCTCCACGAGGGGAACTAAGGACAATCGTAACTTTAAACAAGTCATCTTCACATGGAATTAAGGACAATTCTAACTTTAACTTGTTTTCAAATGGTGACAGGGGAGGGGGTTGAGAGTTTTTACTTATAAGGGGTTCAAATTGCACAAATGTAAAAGTTGAATCTCAATGCAAAAGCGTATGATTGCTTTTGTCTTTGAATTGGAAAGAAAAAACCTAACTGGTTTATATAAAATAGGACTAAGCATACTATAAAACAAAATTGAAATACTTGTATCTTATAGGGACATCGTGAGAGAAGATGACCACCGTGTGGCATTTATTGTTGAAATATAATGATATGTTTACCTTTGCATGTATTTTTAGGTTGAATACTATTTTTGTTAATCATTTTTCATATTAATGTCTCCAATTTTATTTGAAACTAGGGAATGCATTATTGAGCAAACTTAAAATGAAAAAAGGGCCAAAATCGTGTATGTGGGATGGGTGGAAAGGTCAAATTCATGTACTGCCATAGACTAAATTTGAAATTTACTGGAAATATTAAGACTAAAATGAAATGAAATTCAAAATATATGGACCAAAATGATATAAAATCTATAAACAAAAACAAATCTTTTTTTAAAAAATCAAAACTTGTTTGGTTTTTAAAAACATCGGTAGAAAGTACGTAACAAAGAAAGGAAGAAAGTTAGAGATAGACAATAGAAGAGAGGTGCTTGTAGGCTTAATTTTCAAAAACTAAAAACCAAAAAACAAAATGGTTACCAAACTTCCAATTTTGTATTCAATAAGCCATTCAAATTTGTTTCTATTACCTATTTAAAAATTCCTCTTCGAAAAATATATTTTTAGAAATTCACATAGATACTAGATACTAAATTGAAAGTTAAGAGTTACATATTAGACATCAAATTCAATTTTATATCTATTAGATCAATTAGGTTTTAAAATTTCTTAATATGTCAAAAGACCTATTTTGACATGATGAGAATAATATTCTACGACGAGCAATTCATTGATTTTCAAACTGACCCACATAAGAGTGTGTTGGTTGTAAGAGATGTGAATCTGCTTGTTGAGTGCTCGCTTTTATTTATGGCATGAAACAACTCGAAGCATGGATCTAGTTTAATGACATGTTAAGATGTATTTAAAGTAAAATGACTAGATTTGAATATGTAAAAGCATCCACAATTCATAATCAAATAATATTTTGAGCTTTTTTTCTTTTGTGGGAAGATATTTTAGCCTATTAAATTTTACCAAACCCCAATCTTGTAGCATATAATTCCTATTTTTATGCAATTTGAACGTAAGGGCATACACGTCATTTTAAGTTATGATTTTGTAATTTGTTGCTAGACTTTATTATTATTTGTTTTTTTAAAATCAAATTTTGTATTTTATAGGCTAAGTTATACAAAATATTCCTCAACCTTGTAATTTATGTCAAATATACTCTTAAACTTTCAAAAGTTTCCAAAATACCCTCAAATTTTAAACAATAGTTTAAAAACACTCTTGCCGTTAGTTTTGTATGGAAACTGTTTGTGTTTTATTTCAAAAATACTCTTAAACTTTCAAAAAGTTTCAAAAGTACCTTTAAACTTTCATAAATAGTTTAAAATACTCTTGTTGTTACTTTTGGATGGAAACCGTTTGTGTTTTATTTTAAAAAATATTCTTGAACTTTCAAAAAGTTTCAAAAATACCTTTATACCGTCCATATATAAACACAAGCAGTTAGTGTTTGTTTCAAATATCTTTCAACTTTTAAAAGTTGCATTAATACTCTTAGTCTTGCAAAAAATAAATTAAAAATATTATTTTAATAAATAATGACAAAAATAGGGTAGAGGTAAAAGTATTTTAAAAAATATGTGGAGAAATCATGGACGAGAGTCCATGATTTCATAAAATTAACCCACATTGCATGCAAATCATGGGCTTGGTCCATGATTTTGCTCACATGTCTCGGTCAACCCTGCCACAACTGCCATGTTGCCATGCTTTCTCACTTTCGCTTCCTTTCCTCACTCATAATTACTCTTATCTCTCTCGCTCTCGCTCTCACTCTTACTCTTTCGCTCTCGCTCTCGTCGCTTCCTTTCCTCACTCTTATCTCTCTCACTCTCGCTCTCACTCACCGGAGTTGGTCGCATCGAAGTTTTAACTTTTTGTGTCGGAAAAGAAGAAGAAGAAGCTAAAGAAGAAGTCGGAGAAGAAGAAGATAAGAAGTAAAAGAAGGAGAAGAAGAAAAAGCAGGAGAAGAAGAGAAAAGGGAGGGAAAAAAAAGAGAGACAGAGAGGGAGTCACGAAGAAGAGAAAAGAGGAAGAAAAAAAAACCTTGACACTTGGCAACATGGACTGTAAAAGTTGGAAAGCAGTCCACGATTTTGCTACTCTACTTTTGTTAATATTTTCAACCCAAACCTATTTTTGTCCTTATTTATTAAAATAACATTATTTTTAGAAAACATCCTCTTTTTTCATATAGATACTCTCATTTATCCAATTCTTACACCAATTTTGTCACAACAAAATATAAATCATAACTTCAAGTTAAAACATAAAATTCCAAAAAACTCCAAAAATAAAAAAAAAAAAAATCTATCCTTAGACTTACCAAAACTATAAATAAGCAAGTGCAAAAAGAATGTATTTGGCTATTAACACACTCAACAACTAATGTATAATTTTGTTAAAACATACAAGTCCTAAGGTTCTCTTTCTTTTTGTTATAATCTATATATCTTAATTGAATGAGACAATTTTTTTAATGAGATAAACAAAATGTTAAACAGTTAACAAGAAGGAGAGGCGAGGAAAAAAAACATAAAAAATAAAGAAGTGATAGATCATATGTTTGGAGCAAGGGAGAGAGAAAATGAGATGTAGATTAAAGGTAAGAGCATCTTTAATATTTTTTTTTTTAAGTGTATTAATACAACTTTTGAAATTTTATATTTATCCAAAGAGATATTAACCGTTTTTGTTCCTATATTAACAATAGAGGTATTTTTTTTAACATTTCTTTTAGTTTAAAGGTATTTTTAAAACTTTTGGAAATTCAAGGGTATTTTTGAATAAAATACTAACGATTTCCATCCAAAAGTAAATGTAAAGTTATTTTTTAACTCTTTTTGAATGTTCGAGGATATTGAAATTTTTAAAGTTCAAAAGTATTTTTGAAACAAAATTCAAAGTTGAAAGACATTTTTGTATAATTTAACCTTCTTGTTATTTAAAAGTAGTAGAAGGAAATGAAATGCATGGCGTGTAATTTGGTAACTTTTTCGTTTCTCGATTTTCGTTTTATATTTTTCCAGTTTCTTGTTTTCTCTTTTATAATTATCAAAAATAAAATAACTGTGATTGATAATTGTTTTTGTTTCTTATCCTTTCATATCTATTCAAAAAATAAATACAAACATGTTTGGTGATCATCTATTGTTAATTATTCTCTAAAATTTAAAATAAAAAATAAAAAACTATATATGAAAATATTGTAAAATTGGGGAGCAAAATAACAAAAACGAATCGAAAAATTATAATATTAAAATAATAAATAATAAAATAATATAAATTTAAATAAAGAAAGGAAATAACTAAATTAACTAAAATAAAGGAGGTGACATTTTATGGAAAATCTCTCAAATTTCTCTAATCCTTTCATTTATTTTCTCTCCTATGAGTGTATTACAATATCCACCAAGCTTCTATTTATCGGTAATTTGGCAAGTAGCCAGTGGCATTTCATGACCACTAAGGATGTGTCTTTAGTAGACACATAACCTTTAGCCACTAAGCTCAATTATATAATGAACATCTAATTTGTTATAATATTCATAATAAAAATTAGCTTTTAAAATGAAATATTTTCTCACTACTTCTTTACAATAATCTTTCTTCTCAACCAAATTTTATAAACAAAAATTTCTTTTTTCTTAATTACCTTCTACGAGCATTTTTAAAATTCAAGCCAAAATTTTGAATTTTAAAAAGACTTGTTATTGCTTTTGAAATTTGGTTAAAAGTTCAAATGTGTAATTAGGAAAGATAAAAATCATAGTAAAGATATAAGAAAATAAGCATGATTTTTTCAAAAATGAAAAATTAGATGGTTATCAAATAAGACCTATCAAACAAGGACTAAAAGTTTGATTTTGATGTTTCCAAAAATTTTATACAATTGTGCAAGACTTGTTTTTTAAAATAAAATTAATTAGTTAAATAAATTTTAAAAAATAAAAATAGAGAAACAATTATCAAAAATTTTTTTAAAAAATAAAAAACTAGTAATGAAAAATAGATAACAAGAAATAAAAATAGTTATCTAGTGACCCCTAAAAAACAGTTCCTCCAAAGTGAGGTTCTCCGATTTTGTTCAATGCAACAAATGAAATATACAAGATTTGAACTTCTATCCTCAAAGAAAGTAGTAAATGTAAATTATTGAGTCATACTCATTTTGGCGAGACTCTCCGCTCCTTCCATTAATTATCACAGTAGTAACATTATATAATTAGACCCCTAAGATTAAACCCACACAAATACACTGTATTTGAAGAAATCGAACAACTAATTTCAAATAAAAAAGGTATTTATAAGTATACATAAGGCTTAGTGCTTATATGTTACAATCAAATTTTGGACACTAAATAACACGTTTGGGAGTGATTTTAAATAGTAAAAATTACTTTTGTCATTTTAAAAATTACTCATGGAATGCTTTTAGTCATTTAAAATCAATTTTAATAGTATAAAAATTACGTTTAAAAATATAAAATTAAATATTAATCGATTTTGAGCGATTAAAAGTATATTTCAAAATAATTTCAAATCCGACAAAAATGATTTTAATAATTTTAAAATTATTACCCAACACAATGCAACAACCATCAAAGATTGAGATCAGAGCCACCGTCGCCTCAACAACTGCAGAGCCGTCATTGAGTATATTGTTTTTTTATTAAAAAAAAAAAAAACCATATATAAAAGGCATTAAAAAATAAACTAAGTAAACAATGGGAAGAAATAAAATAAAATAAGATTTCATATCTAATATTGGATCCATATTTAATCCGAAAAATATATTTTTAGTTCCTGAGTTTTGGGTTTAGTTTCTATTTCGTTCCTAGGTTTTAAAATTTTACATATTTAGTTCTTAAATTTTGAGTTTGATTTCAATTTAGTCCCTAAAATTAAAAATGTTACAATTTTACTTTTGATATTTGAGTTTTGTTTCAATTTGGTCTCTGAATTTTAATATTTAAATTTTTAACCTTAAATTTTCACTAAAATACTTATTTTTCAGCCTTCCGTGTTAATGTATGTTAATAAATTTAAAATAATTAAATGAATTATAATTAATTAAATTTCACTATTTATCTGTCACTTTTAAGATTAAATTAAAAATTTTATTTCATAATTACTTCAAATTAATTAATAAATATTGACATCAATATTTGAAGGTGGGTATTTAATGAAAAATTTAGGTTAAAAATGTAAAATCTTGAAATCTATAGACCAAATTGGAACAAAACTCAAATCTTAAAGGTAAAATTATAACATTTTGATGTTTAGAGACTAAATTGGAACCAAAATCAAAACTTAATGACTAAGACCTCGTTTTTTAACCATTTCGTTTTTTGTTTTTTAAAATTAAGGTTATAGACACTACTTTCAATCGTTTGTTATAGACACTCTTAAGAGTAAATTAATCCCTTTGTTATCTACTTTTTACCAATCGTTTTAAAAACCAAACCAAATTTTGAAAACTAAAAAAAAGAAACTTTTAAAAACTTGATTTTATTTTTAGAATTTGGCAAATAATTCAACCAAATGCAAACCAATATAGGAAATGGGAAGAAAATAGGTTTAATTTTCAAAAACAAAAACAAAAAACGAAATAGTTACAAAATAGAGCTTAAATATGTAATATTTTAAATTAAAAACCAAAAATCTAGAAACCAAAAATGTATTTTTCTCTGAACAAACCAAAAATTACACATCCAATTTTAGGGGGATGATTCAAGAGAAAATCAAGAACTATATTAAAACAATCGAATATATAGTGATAAGGGCATTTTCGAGTTACAAAAGATTAGTGAGTTTGCTATAATCTTGGAGAGAAAAACCAAAAAATAAAAAATAAAAAATAAAAAATAAAATCCAGTTCGTACCGTTTATCGAAATGAAACCTAAAATGTTGTTTCATCTCAAAGGCCCAACATCACTTCGGGCTCAAGGCCCAAGCCCAATCCAATAATCATTTCTCTCTACAACAACCCTCCAACCTAACGGCTCTTTCAAGAACCATTAATAGGGAAAAAGAAAAAAACGGCCATTTCAAAATATAGCCGTTACAAAATTCAAACACAACGACTACTTTTTTTTTTTCCCTTTCTGCAACTAGTTTTAAACTAAGCTTCCGCCATTTCCAAATCTCACAACCCCTGAGAAAATCACTCACAAAAACTTTCCTTTTTCTCTCCCAAACTCAACAAATTCTCGAACTTTCCATTTCCTTTCTAAATTTCTTCCCGATTAAAAGAGAAAAATGAACGACTTGATGACCAAATCGTTCACCAGCTATGTGGATCTGAAGAAGGCAGCCATGAAAGATCTCGACCTCGAAGCTGGTTTAGAAATGCCATCATCCGCTACTGGAGACAACGGTGACATGGGTCTTTTTCTCGAAGAAGCTGAGAAGGTGAAAATGGAGATGGGTTCAATTAGAGAGATTTTAGTTAAACTCCAACAAGCTAATGAGGAGACCAAATCTGCTCACAAACCCGAAACTCTCAAATCGCTTCGTAATACGATCAATGTCGACATCGTCACTGTCCTGAAAAAGGCGCGATCTATCCGATCTCAGCTTGAGGAAATGGACTGTGCCAATGCTGCAAAGAAACGTCTTTCTGGCAGCAAAGAAGGCACTGCCATTTACAGGTAAGTTTCGTCACAAATTATAAATTTAATCTTCGAAGGATCATATGGGTTACAGTAAATTTAATTATTTGGCAGGACAAGAATTGCAGTGACAAACGGGCTGCGGAAGAAGCTAAAGGAATTGATGATGGAGTTTCAGAGCTTGAGGCAGAGGATGATGACGGAGTACAAGGAAACGGTCGGGCGAAGGTATTTCACGGTGACGGGGGAGCATCCGGAGGAGGAGGTGATAGAGAAGATAATATCCAATGGAGGAGAGGAGTTTTTGGGGAGGGCGATAGAGGAGCACGGGCGGGGGAAAGTGGCAGAGACGGTGGTGGAGATACAAGACCGACACGGGGCGGCGAAGGAGATAGAGAAGAGTTTGCTAGAGCTACACCAAGTGTTTTTGGATATGGCAGTGATGGTTGAAGCACAAGGGGAAAAAATGGATGATATTGAACATCATGTGATGAATGCTTCACAATATGTTAGGGATGGGACTAAGGATTTGAAGACTGCAAAAGATTTGCAAAGGAACAGTAGGAAATGTATGTGTTTTGGGATTTTTCTTTTGCTTCTGATTATTTTGGTTGTTTTTATTCCTATTGCTGTTAGTTTTGGAAGTTCTTGAAATTTTGGTTTTTTTTTTTTTTAGTGGGATTTTGGGGGGTTTTGATGAGATGGGGATGTTCTTGGCATCCCCAATTATATAATATTTGTATTAAGAAAATATGAAGAATTGTAATGCAAAATTCAATTGATTTCTTTCAATTTTGTTTTGCTTTAGGTTCTAATTCCACCTTGATTTTGGGTGGGTTTAGTTTCTAAATTTTGTTTGGAATCTTCCCAATATAAAACCTAAACTGTAATTTTAGGTTAAATTTAGTCTTTAAAGTTTTCTTACATCTAAAAATGTATGATACACAAAATAAAGGATTTTAGAGATCGAATAGATATAAAATATAAATCTATATCTAATACTTCTTCAATTACCTAAAAGAATGTTAAAAATTTAAAGACAAATAGACCCAAAATAGAAAGTTTATAACAAAGATCTAAAACTTTTAATTTAACCAAATTTCTATCTAAATTAATCAAACATTTCCTCTTATCTACTTTCAATAACGTATTTATGTGTATTTTATAATGTCCTTCATTTTCAACATGTGGTGCAATTTTATCCTACATAACTTGGTTGAGTTTAATTCATTTTTAGGTCAAGTAAACACTAGACGAGACTAACTTTCTTAAAATAAAAATAATAATAATATAACTCTACATTTTAAATAAAATAGTACAATTAATAATCCTCAATTTTATCTTTGAGAAAAAACCTGTTGAGTCTTGTTAAGTCAATCAAATATTAGAGACTAAATTGAATCAATGAATCAGATTCGACTAAAGTATTAAGTTGAAATTTTAGTTCAATCAAAATATTCCGATTGAGAATCCATTTATTTTTATTCAAAATCATAGTGAGTAAAAGAAATTAAGGAACCAAAATATTTTGGTGACACCATTTCTGAGACATTTGCTCCAAAATTTCAAATTGTCTCTTCACTTCTCCAACAACTTCAACCCCAAACCAAAGCCTACCATTCACGCGAAAATACCAAACCCTAACAAATTCTCCTCTCATCAGCGCGTCACTGTTACGCGCCACCGTGTTATACCACCCTCCGGTAAGCGCGTACGACCCCATCTCCTTACCTTTGTTCCGCCGCTTTCTCAATCTCAGATAACTCACCGTTTCTCCATCCGGCTCCATCACCGCCACTCCCATAACCTCGCCGGATTCCAACTTCTTCTTTTCCTCCTCCGTTAAGAACGATTCCTTTATCCTCTTCCCCGTAATCGACAGTCGATCTTTACTCTCGCTCACATCCGCTCTCCGCAGTCGCTTCTCCATCAAAATTCGAGGATGAATCGAGCTCGGATCTTTTATTAGTTTCGCGAATCGGTAGGGGAAATTCGAAGGAAGGTTCTGGAACATTTGTAGCTCTGTTTCTTCGTCTACGCTCGATTCAGAGGATTCTCGATCTTCTACGATCACGGCGGAGGACGACGCCGATTCTTTCGTGTAAACGACCTTTTGTTTTCCGATCTCAATTTCTTGAGATCGTGTTGCTTCTTGTTCGATTTCGGTGTTGACGATCTTTCCTTTTCCTCCTTCCGCCGCCGTTTCTTCATCGCTTACATTGACAATGTCCACTTCTTCTTCCGATTCAATTATTTCACCGTCTTCGATACTTATTTCGCTGTTTTCGGATTCGTTGGACGAAGATGGAACATTGTCGTCGTCAGTTGTTTCGCCGGCGGCAGCGGTAACGTCCATTGCCAAGAAATTTAGGTGAGAATTTTCTGTGTTGAGTGTTGAACTGACAGAGGAGCTTTGCATTTGATTTATAGAGAGAAAGAAATAGTGAAAGTGATTGTTAACTAATGAACGAACTATGAACTAACCCATCGAATAATAAATTAAATATTTTTAAAAAATGTTATGAAAAATTGAATTTTAAATTTTGGTTATAATAGATTAGAAAATACTTTTCGTCCTAAATTTCCATAAAATATATATATATATTTTTTAACAATTTAGCCTTTTGTATTCCCAAATTTGTAACATTTTATTTGATAGCTAATAATTTAGTATTTATACTTTACCACTTATAACAATCAAAAATTTTGTAACAACTTTATTATGCAATAATTTAACTTTTATAGTTTATAGAAAAATTAATTTTCAATTATTTTATCTATCTATATGTGTAAGAAATTTTATTATATTTTTTTATAATAAATACTAAAATAATTATAAATTGTAAAGTATATGAACTATTTTTTTAAAAATATATATATATATTCTCTCTTATATACATATATATATGTATATAAGAGAGAATATATATATATATTCTCTCTTATATACATATATATATGTATATAAGAGAGAATATATATATATATTCTCTCTTATATACATATATATATGTATATAAGAGAGAATATATATATATATTCTCTCTTATATACATATATATATGTATATAAGAGAGAATATATATATATATTAAAAAAAAAATAATATATATAAAAAAATATATATATATATTTTGACTAAATTGTTGTTTGTTAAAATTTAATAATTAAATTATTATTTATTGAAATTTAATAACTAAATTGTTACAAATTTGAAAGTACAAAAATTATAACGTTGCCAACTAAAACTTGTGAACTAAATTGTTACTTTTCACAAAAGTTTATGGAGAAAAAGTGATTTTTAACAATTTTCATTTATATTTTGATATGTCATCAAGTAAAATTTCAAACTAATAATTACATACATTTGAATCATGAACTTTTCTCTCTCTTATTTGAATATAACAACTACAAGATAAGAAACATACCTTCGACCTCTAAAAAAGATCATGTTAATTAGTTAAGCTAAGCTTATTTTAGATAAACCATAAACTCTTCATAACTAAGTCGGTTTAGGGTTTTTTTCAAATATAGCAAAAAAAACCAAAATATTTACAAATATAGCAAAATTTCATTGCTTACAATAGACACAAACGGTAGTTTATTCCCATTTATATCTATCACAGATAGATTGTGTATTTTACTATTAGTTTTAAATATTTATAGTTTTGAATTAATAATATACCTAGGTGAAAATTTTGGGAGTTTAATTTAACTAATTTATAGAAAAAAATTAGATTCAAATAGATTTGATTTTGAAGCGAATGATAAATTTTTTGTCTTTTAATGATAAATTTTGGATCTTAAATCAAATATTTGAAATAACCAAATTGTTAGAAAGGTGAATTATAAATATCATCTAAAAGGGGCAAAAGGAAGAATCAAATGTTTGTTGCACTGCTTTTTAGATAGTATACACATAAAAATGACATTAGCATGTGAAACTATAGAATTGTGTGCAATAAAGGACCATACAATGAAAAATCTTGAACTGACCTATTTGTGGTTGCATGAAGAAGAAAATAATGATTTATGTTAACTTTGACTAGATTACAAGTTTAAATATTATTAGTAATTACATTCAAAACTTGATTTTTTTTAAATTTAGGTCTTATTTGATAACTACTTCACTTTTCTTATTTTTTATTTTTTATTTTTAAAAATTACGCTTATAAACACTCATTTCACATCCAAATTTCTTGATTTTTTATCTACTATTTACAATTGTTTTAGAAAAACTAACGAAAATTTGAGAATTAAAAAAAAAAAAAGTAGGTCTTAAAACACTTGTTTTTGTTATTGAAATTTGACTAAGAATTCAACGCTTTTACTCGAAAAAATGAGAAAAACTATTGTAAAAAGTCGAGAGAAGTTGTTGAACGAGATAATATTTTAAATAAATTTAAATTAAGTCCACTCATATTTATTCACATTGGGGAATGACATCTTCATGGCTGAGTGATCAAACAATTTGGTTTCCAACAAGATGTCTCATAACAGTAGTGAGATATTGAACTCATACTACATGACATAGACCTAGGGAACTCATACTACATGACATAGACCTAGGAATTGCATATTGCTTTTTTTTAGTAAAAAATGTTGAATTCTTAGCCAAATTTAAAAAACAAAAAGGAGTTTTTCAAAAACTATTTTTTTTAGTTTTCAAATTTTGGTTTAATTTTTTTAAAAACTTGTAAAAAGTATATAACAAATCAAGAAATTTGGATGTGTGATGGATGTTAAAATTAAAGGGATCTTTTCAATTGATTAATGTGATGTTAATAAAAAAAGATATAAAAATTAGTGTGAAAAATAAAAAATAAATTTTAAAATGATTAAAAAACAAAAATAATAAATATTTTAAATTAAAGATAAATTAAAAACAGTTACAAATGATTTAATTTCTATAATGAAAATAAAATTACTCCATCTATCTATATATCCATATAAATTGAAGAAAATATTTATATATTATTATATGTTAACTAAAATAAATATTTAAATATTTTTAAGGATAATACATAACTGTATATATAGATGTCACCCAATTAAGTAAAATCATAGAAAGATTTTCATTAAATTTTAAAATGATTCAAAATATGATAGAAATTTAAGTATGAGAGAATCGAGGAGGATTCATAATTTAAAACGACGAATATAACTCATAACCTAATTGTCCTAAAAAAACTAATAGCTTCTATTTAAATCTTTGTCCCTAAAATAAAAATAATAATTCTTTTTTTATTTGAGTGATTTGATGTACTTGATTTCAAACTTTTATCTAAACTAAAAAATATATATTTTAAAAAATTATGATCTTTGTCAAAAGAAAAAATGGTGATAATCCTTACTTATTTAAAAAAATATATATTGGAGGATTTGATTACTCCATTAATTTTAAACTTTATACTAAATATTATTTTTATCTATTTTATTTTTACGTGGTAATGCATAGAGTTTGTTATGATTTAGAGTTTTCTTTAATTTAATGATTTAAATGTGAGTTTTTTTAAAAAAGGCTTTTTTTAAAAAAATTTTTAAAACTAAATTTGAAACGAATAAAATTTATGTGGCTGATAAATCTTGTTTTGTTTTTAGTTAATCAAATATTAGAACAAATTATTATTATTATTATTATATTTTTATTATTTAAAAAAAATCAACCAAATTTTAAACTAATAATAAATTGTAAATTATTTAATATGAATTTTTTAATAAATTAAATACAAAATTTTTTTCCTATTTGAAATTTTTACTTTTGATGATAAATTTGGATCTTAAATCAAATATTAGAACTAACCAAATTTTAAAATCAATCAAATATTTAATTAACCAAATTTGAAGAGGGGATTAAGCGTTCAACTGATAATTTTTTTTTTTTTAAATTGATCAAACATTGAATCGTGGACCATATTTTCTATTTTTTTTTCCTACCAAACTACAATATTTTTTAAATATTTTTGAAACTACAATATTCTTCAAATTATTTTTTTAAACTACAATATTTTAATAAAAATTCCATCCGAACAAAGATCTTTTGTCACAAACATATTCTCCGACGTCGATGTATGTTCATTTTGGTAATTTGACATTTCTAAGAGCATTTTAAGCTCAAAACAAGCCTATGAGTGCATTAGTTACGGATAGTTTTTGCTTTTATTTTTTATTTTTCCCACTAAAACAGACACAAAAACTCTCTATTAAAAAAAAAAAAACTACAAATTTACCACAATGCCCCCAAAGGAAAATGAAAATCTTCATCCACTAGGATTGAGAGGTAGTAAATTTATCATCTTCTTCTTCGTCTCCTTCCACCTCCAGAAGCATGAAGCAGAGCCGTCCACGGCCGCCGCCGGCTCGGAAACTCCATAGCTGCATCAAATCTCCTTCCTTCAAATCATTCCTCTCCACCAATCCATTCCACTCCGTTATGAACACATACGCCACTCCTCTCCACGTCTCCCATTTACTCAGCGTAATCAAACTCACTGAACAATCCGGCTCAATAATCTCCACCATCCACCATATCTCTCTGTTCAGCTTCTCCTCTTCCTCCACTTCCAGAAAATTCCTTCTGATTTTCCTCTGAGGAATCAGAAGCCGATTCCGCCGCTCCTCCACATCTCCCTTCCTCAATCGCTTCTGCAACACCAAATTAGGGCTCGCACTCCGCGATCCTCCCATGAAAATCATCAGATTCTTGTACTCTTCAGGTATAGTTTCGATTACTTGTTGATCTGTTTCGGCTATTTCCGCTAAAACCCCAGTCGTTAGGGTTTCTTGATTTCCTTCCGGATCGCTCTCGCTTTCGCTTTCTGTGTCGAATACGAAGTCCTTCAGTGGCGGTTGTTCAGACTGTTGGTCAAATTTGGGAATTGGATCGGCGATTGGTTGGAGAACTGGGCGTTTTAGTTTTCTTTCTCTTAATTTTTTGTATCGCTTTGAGTTTCCTTGGATTCTGCTTCTCCTTCTCTTTATTAGTGGAAGATAATCGTCCTCCTCGCTGAGGTTTTCATCGGTGGTTCCTTCTTTTGCAGAGACTGTGGTTTCTTGATCTTTACTGCCGTCGCCGGTTGGATTTGGACGGTGGGAATGCATGTTTTCGCCGGCGGAGAAGGAGAAGAAGAAGACAAGAACTATGGGCTTCTTGAGATTTATTTTTCTGAAGGTATTTTTGCGTTTTAGAGAGGAATTGGATTAACCGCCCTTTTTCTTAGTAAATTTTACATTTTAGATTTTGTTTTTTCCCTTTTCGAAATATTGAAGTTTATATATATATTTTTTAAAAAATTGATATTGTAGATCTTGTTTGACAACATTTCTTTTTTCTTTTTTCCCCTGTTATTTTTAAATCTTAAATTATTAATTAAGATTTATGTTATTTAATATTTAAACTTTTAAAATTACAAATTTAATTCAGAAAAGTTTTGCATAGACACGAAATTAGAAATTTAGAAGTTTATTAGATTTAAAATTCACTTTTATCCGATAGATTATGCTTTAAAAAATAATTTTGAATATGACATCCCCGTGCTAAACATTAAATTGAAAGTAAATTTTACCCTCAATGCAAATGTTGCATTTACTTGACAAGAATGAGAACACAGATTGTGAGATATTTTAATGTCTAATTTCATCGGACAACTTACTTGATCTTACAATATTTTAGTATCAAAGTAACTCGAATATTAAATTATAAGAGACTACGTCTCTTTTTTTACTACTAAGTCAACTCATAATAGTTGGAATCCACCTCACGTTTGCTTAACACAAGGATAATTCACATGGTCTTGTTCCTTGTAGGTCGTTAAATCTCATATTGTTGAAAAAAAAACTCACCACAAATTTTAAAGTTATTTTAATTTCACTACTTTCTTCTAAAGAAAAAGATATCACTCATAGCACGCCTGCTTACTTGAGTGCATAATCGATAATACTTATCTTTATGCACCTTACCCTCATTCATTTAATGGATGGGTTAAGTATTTTCCTATCATGCATTCATGTCAACGATAGCATTACACTCACAATTACTTCCCTTCCAAAATCAAATTACAGACCCTCCGTTGACTCGAACCACCTGCCCGTTGACCCAGCCACCGTCATCAGTAGCCAAAAATCCCACCACTTTCGCCACGTCGTCGGGCTGACCGAGGCGCCCTAGCGGGCAGGCCTCCGCCATCTTCGCCACCGTATCCTCTGATTTTCCGGCGTAAAAAAGCTCCGTCGCCACCGGTCCCGGCGCCACGCAGTTGACCGTAATTCCAGTCCCCTTAAGCTCTTTCGCCGCAGTCTTCGCCAGGGCCTCCACCGCCGCCTTCGACGCCGCATAGGCTCCGTACCCTGGCGGCAGAGACCCAACTATCGACGTCGTAATCAACACAATCCGCCCTCCGCCGCCGCGCCTGAGCCGATTCGACGCCTCTTTACAGACCAAAAACGCGCCTCTGCAATTCACTCGAAACGCCTCATCCCAATCTTCCACGGCGGTTCCAGCCAGAGTCGGGTACTTCGAATCGAGAATCCCGGCGGAGTTTACGAGTACGTGAATCTCAGATCCAAACTCCTTTTCGGCCGAATCGAACAGCCGTTTTACCTGATCTGGGTCTGACACGTCGGCCTGGACAGTTACGGCTCGCCGGAGCGGCGCCGATGACTGGTTGAGCTCCGATGCGAGGAGATCCGCTTGTGTTGAGTTGGAAGCGTAGTTGATGACGAGGTTTGCGCCAAGGGAGTGGAGGTGGACAGCGATGGCGCGGCCAATGCCGCGGGAGGCGCCGGTGACGATTGCAGTTCGGCCGTCTAACGGAAGCGTGGCGGCGGCCATGGGTTGAATCGGAAAATGAAGCGGTTGATTTGTTGATGGGGTTTGAAAATGGTGGTGTGAAATTAGTGTGAGTGAAGATTGAGGACCGCCATTTTTATGGAGGTGGAAGATGAAAGCGATGTTTCAGTGAGTTGAAGATGAAGATGATGATGATGCGTCACTGCTTATGTAAAATTTAAATGACCACATCACCCCTGACCACAATTTTAGAGCATTTTGTTGTTTATGTGGTTCTATTTATTTATTTAATCATAGTTTGAATTTTTCAAAAATTTAAATTGTTTTTTCATTTTCATTTTCTTAGGCCAAAAAACAGCATACAACCAATGACTAACTATTACTTCAAACTCTCATTGAAAGGGAGAAAACTATATGAAAAAACATCTTCATAGATTAAAGAAAGCCTTCAGAGGATATCAAAGTCGTCATAATATGAATGAATTTGTATTATTTTCTTGGGAAATATTGAAAGATCGAAATGGTTTTTATCACATGTACTTTGAATTGAATTATTTTCTCAACATAATTTAGTTAAGCCTGAAAATTCAAATATCGAATGATCGAAATGGTCCTAAACAACCAACCCTAATCCATCTCAACTTGTCTCATTCGACCAAGCCACATACATTTTTTTTTTCTTTTTTTTTTGAGTTTGACGAATGTGGGAACATAACGAAAATTGGTGAGCTTGATTGGTGTTATGAAAATACAAGTATTCAAAATAATAAATTTGAGCTTATAATTATTGTTCTAGGGTGTATGTGCCTCAACCAATTGAGTTATGCTTAAATTTAGATTTGTAATATAAAATATAGGTTAAAGTACAATTTTGATCCATGTTATTGGAACCCATTCAATTTTAGTCATAGTACTTTCAAATATCAAATTATCGTCCTTGCATTTTTAATATATCTTATATAATCCCTCAAAATTAATTTTTATTTGGATTAGTTAAATAGTCCTAAAGTTATTGGGGAAAAATATCAACAATGTCTTGGTAGCAATGACTAATAAAAAATCAAATTTTAGCTAAAGTACGCCGTATGAATTTGTGAATATGTTTTGAAAATATATAGTGAAAAGGTTTTAGGAAAAATCAACAATGAATTGGTAGTAAAGACTAAATTTAAGATTTATTGAAGGTAGGTAGACTAGAATTGAATAAATCTCAACATATATAGACCATAATAGTATTGCAACTCAAACTAATATATCCAAATTTATCATGCCATGAAATGCTATTATCCATGCAAAACTCACTATAGATTAAGAAAATATAGGGAGAATAAGATTATAGAGGAGTATAATACTTGAGCATCTAAGGAATAAATGAAAATGAGATAGGGAATCATGGAAGCGGTGGGAAATAAGATTGGCTTGAAAATTGTTGGAATGGAATAACTTTTGTATTATAAATGCCAAAAACGCTCAATCTATACATTCATTTTGGATTATATTACACTGCAAGCATATCCTATTACGGTTCCCCAAACACTCCCTAAAGTTAATCCAAACCTTCTTACATGCAATACTTTTTTAGTACATGCAATAGAAGTGGGAATGGAGGAATTCGAACCATAGTCCTCATAGTTGCTAATACGTCTCAAATGCCAATTGAACTATGTTCACTTCAACATGTTGATCCAAACCTAATTAAGTAAACAAGACACCCCGTTTTAAAAACCCATGGTTCTATTTCTTATTCACGAGTTGCGCTCCACAAATATAATAATAACAACGTCAACCATAACTGAATACTAAATTCTCAAAGATTATTTAAAAAAAAAAAACCAAAAACTCTGCATTTAGAAAAAGTATCAATACTATTTTGAAAATTAAATATTAATCCCTTAAGCAGAGTGTACATGGGTGGAGTTGAGTTGGATTGATGGTATTTTTTGGATCTCGAGT
Organism: Citrullus colocynthis; assembly: GCA_031780015.1. NCBI lineage: Eukaryota > Viridiplantae > Streptophyta > Magnoliopsida > Cucurbitales > Cucurbitaceae > Citrullus > Citrullus colocynthis. The sequence goes on from QLSR01000264.1 coordinate 186,262, forward strand.
TGCTCGGGTTGGCAAAACCCAAATAAAGTCTCAAACCCAACTCAACCCTTAAAATTCGGGTTGAGTTGTCGGATTATAACTTTATTTTTTCTCTTTAATTTAAAATATGTAAATGTATCTAATAATTAAAATATCATAAAATTCAAATGTTAAATATCAAATATCTATGATATTAATTACAAACTTTAAACAAATACAAATATCATAACAATTTTAAAAGAAAAATATAAAAAATTCACAAATTAATCATTAGAAAGCAACCAAACTTTAAATAAAGAGAAATGTATATATATTAATATATAAAATTCAAGTTAGGTTGGGTCAACCAAAATTTATTTTAGTTGGTCCACAACCTAACCCAACTCAACCCAACAAAAATAGAATGTTAAACATACAATCAACATGACAATGGTGACTAGATAAGTGGTTAGATTAAATTTGAAAGAGTTAAAAAAAAGTATAACTCAACCAACATAGTATTTATTCTATCAAACTCTCGATCCTCCCACCCTACATTTATAAAAAAAGAAAAAAACGAAAGAACAATTCAACCACTTAATAATAATAATAAGAATCAGACCTTTAACTTTTAAAATAAAAGATTATGTCAATTATCGATACGAGTACCTTTTTAGAACATTTTTCATAATCTAGCCGTAAATCAAAGGTTATACTTGTAGTACCATACATACGGGAAGACGACGTCGTTTCCACCAATCTCTTTTCCCAAAATCAGAACCAACCAAACGCTCTTTCAAAAATTTCCACTTTCACTAAAAATCTAAACAAAAGGAGAGTGGGCGCGCCAAGCCAAGGCGAAACGAAACGACCTTCGATCAAGCCCTAGATCACAAAGCTCCACTCAATCTCAACCATGGCGATTGCTCGAACAGGAGTCTACGTTGATGATTATTTGGAATGTACGTTTCCTTTAACTCTCCTGTTTTCCCCCCTTTCTTTCGTCTCTAATTTCATTCTCGTGTTGTCTTTGTTTCAATCTTCACAGATGCCAGCACATTGCCTGCTGAGCTTCAGAGGCTGCTCAATACAATCAGAGAACTCGATGATCGTTCCCAGTGTAAAACCCTCGTTTTCTGATTTTCTCACTGTTTAGAGATCGTCTGCTCGGATTCGTTGGTTTGAAAATTTCCTTTTGTTATAGCGATGATTGACCAGACGAGGCAGCAAACGAAATACTGCTTGGGATTGTCGACACAGAGTTCGAAGAAAGGATATAGTAATAGTAATACTGAGGATGAGGAGTCCGCCTTTGAGAAACTGCGGAAGGATATCGAGGCCAATCAGGATAGCGCGTTGAGTTTGTGCACTGAGAAGGTTTTGTTGGCACGTCAAGCAGGCGACCTGGTATGGCGCTCTTTCTTGCCTGGTTCAATTGCTGTTTGTCTCCACTTTTTACTCTGGACCCCAACTTTTTATCTCCTCTATTAATTTTTCATTTTTTTCTTTCGCCTGTCTTATCTATGAGCAATCTTGAATTGCAAGTTTGTCTGTCGAGAAGGTACGGATTTGGAGATGGTGAAGTTATTTTACGTTGAATCATTGTTATTTTTCTAACGTCTAATGAGTTCACGGGAGATTTATTAAAAATGGAATTGATATCAGTTTCATGCAGTTTCAGAGAGCCATTTGCTCTTTGAAATGTTGTACTGATACATTTATTCATCAACTAGCTACATGCCATTGGTATTTTAGAAAAAAATTTCTAGACTTATCTTACAGGGTTTCATATGCTTTTACTTGTTCAGATAGATAGCCATATTAAACGACTTGATGAAGATCTAAACAACTTTGCAGAAGATCTGAAACAAGGTACGCAAACTTAGAAGCTTGGCTATTTCTGGGAAATGCAAGTTATTTTACAATGTACCGTTTGAAGGTTAATTTCTTAATCTGAAGAGTTAAAGGTTAGCAAATATTAATAAACCCCAAATCCATTTTTGATATTTAACCAAACAAACAAGTAATATTTTGTTGGATGCTTTAATGAATTCCATACCTATTCGGCTTTTCCTTCCATTCAGTTTGGCTGTTTAGATAATGCTTTACCTTTTACTATTTTTTAGAGGGAAAGATTTCACCAGACGAACCGGCAATTCTTCCGCCATTGCCATTAGTTTCAAAAAATGAAAGGCGCAGACCAGTATTTATAACACCTCAATCTAAGAGGCCAGATTACAGGGACCGGGATTGGGATAGGGAGCGTGATCGTGATTTTGAGCTCATGCCTCCTCCTGGAGGCCATAAAAAAGACTTTGCACCTTCACTTGATGTGGATCAACCCATTGATCCAAACGAACCTACGTATTGCATTTGTCATCAGGTTCTGATTTTGGATTCATACATAGCTTCTTGAAAATTAAACCTTTTTTTTCTCCAAAGAATTTATTCATTGTTTCATTTTTCTGGTTATGCCTGCCGTATATTTATTTGGCGTTGTTTCCACACACTTAAAATTTCTGTTAGGTATTGGAAGACTAGGTTAGTTAGTAGTGGGTATATGAGATAGTTCGATTTGGTTAAAATAAATCAGGGCAAGTGGTTATCAATGAAGGAAATGGGAAGGGATTGAGGGAGGACAAATATTCACATAATGCATGAGAAAATGGTAGCCCTCTTGGGAAGCTTTCATCCTTGATCTCTCATTATCACAATTATTTGGGGAAAAGGAAGAAAATGTGACTAATTTGTAAGCTTCAATCTCATGCAACCACTCACGAGAGTGACAGTTAAATAGAAAAGAACAGACTATGCTATTTAGAAAGGGTTATTTCTGGCTTTATATATTTAATTGCATTGAGACCTTATTGGATGAAGAAATGTAGCTGTATCTTTTAGAGAACATTTCATTAGAAAATTCAGTGAGAAAGCAGAGGAGAGAGACTGGTAATCCATATTAGAAAATATTGCATTTTGGAAGTTGGAAGCTAAGTCTGACGCTCAAGAATGAAATTCTAGGGATAGATGATTTTAGCTTTTGAGTGGTGCAAGAAATCATGGAGTGAGGAGATGGGAACAAAAAAGTCGAAGCAAAAGGAAAGTACTAGTTTCAATGATCAATAATAAAAAGTGAAAACAGAAAGACTACAGGGTTTTCTTCATCTTCATACATCAACTTCTTCCTCTTTCAGCTTTTGTTTGATGGAGCTTGTACAATGGAGCGCCAAATTCACTCTACAGTCTACACATTGTGATACTTTTGAATGGTGGGTTGTGTTAGGTATGATTGTCGATTAGTTAATGGGTATATGAGACAGAGTTGGCCAGATATATTGTTAGCAGCAAGTGGTTGTAAACAAAAAGGGAGGAAAAATATTTAGATTTAGTGTGGGAGACAAGTCTATCATCCTTTTTTTCTTTTCAGAAGCAGTACATAACAGTCTAAAATTTCATAATTTCTCTAACTTGACTGCTGGTTACTAACCTATTTACTGGTGCCACACTTGCCTGTTTTTGTAGGTTTCATTTGGAGATATGATTGCCTGTGACAATGAGAATGTAAGTCCTCCGTTCTTCTTGTATTGTCAATTCTTCACATCCTCCTTTTTTAGTCGTTTGTTATCTATAATGCTGTTCTTCCCCCCTCCCCACCCCTTCCTCATGATTGTATCAGTAATGTCAAAGTTTTTCCTGTATGGTTAGTAAGTTTTGAGGCAGTGCAGTTTCTAGAAATGAAATTGTGGATATTGCCCATCTTGTGTCCTCTGAACTCGGCATTTGATCCCATAATTTTTGTGTATAATGCACGATTATATGTAATGTATCTGGTCTTTTTCAGGATGATTGTGCATATGTTATATGCATGAACCTACACTCATTGAACCAAAGTTTTTTGAATAAACATTCATTTTGCTCTTACAATTTCCTGAATTCATTGCTTGTGGGTTAGACAGGTTTGTCTCTGGTTTGTGGTTATCATTAATAAATAAAATTACCCGTGGGCAAGGACTTGTGCATGCTGGTATTGAAGCATGAGTTTTTTTTTTTT